>BOPN01004410.1:105921-125647 GCA_017312705.2 Penaeus japonicus | reverse complement strand
TATATACATATATATACATAACAGGTTTGTTTGCAAAACCTCGCTATCACTGCTCTGCTAAGTCTACAGGTAACTTCCATGTTGGTTGTAAGGCACCTGGTTAGATGTTCCTTTTGTTGGCATTTTGTATCCTCTTAACCTTCACTTGTCATTTAATGTATTTATCCTGTTCTGTACCTGTAGCCCTTCTTTTATTTTTATTTTTATTTTGTTGTAAACTATGCCTATTCCCCTTAATATCCTTCTAATTTCTGGTTCCTCCTTTACTTATTACAAGCCTATAATTTAATCTACCTTATTTACAACTACTTCCTCACTCATGAATAAACTCCTATTTTGGTCCCACTTCTACTAAACTTTTAACATTATCACTGGTAGATACTGAGATATACATTAGAGTTTTCTTTTACAGGTATTCTACCATTTTTTAAAAGGCACTCTGTTGCACTCTGAACAGAATTAAGAGCCACACACTTTTCCATGACTAAATTAGTTCACTGTGTGGCAACAAGAGATGAGTGTGATACACAATTGTTTGCAGGCTTGTGATTGCAGCTGTACAGGCATAATATGAGTTTTCACTTGTCTTCATTAGTTATTGCTCAAATTATCTAAGATGAGATATCTCCTCAGTTAATGTAACCCTTCTGACTTTGTCACAATTCCTTGTTCCCTAATTTACTGAGCCAAGAAAAAAGTTTAATGAATGTCAGATTTATCTGAAAACAGTTTTAAGGTGCAATACTGTGTAAACAGGTGTGTGTATGTGTTTGAATCAGTGTCTTCAACTGTGTCGGTACTCTATTACGTACACATGCCAGCAGGCATGCACCCTACCCTCCCAAGCACACACAAAATCTGACATACATTTTTAGTTTTAAAGGAAATTAAAAGATTCAATAAAATAAAATGTTTAATACTTCCATATCTTACAGTATGGCTAAACAATTGAAACATAAATAGCCACCACACCAATAATAAGATGTAAACAAAAGAACAAATCTTTTTGGAAACAAAAGAACACATCTTTTGTCAATAACAATATTAAATTATCTCAATATGAGAGAAACTTGACACTCACTTAAACATTTTTAACAAAATAACTCCTTATCATTCATTAATGTATAGGATCAGCCTTTTCATGTAGGTCATTTGCAATCTACTGTGATTCTCAGTTGGTCTTCCATTTAGCACCGTGGCTGATGCAATGTTCCTCAGTATGTTGCAGTATCACACATATTCTTTATCTCACATTAACAACAGTCTTTACCTGATACTTCACATATGATAATCAATTAACATTACACATTATTATGTCTTACTCTCTCTCTCTCTTAACTTACTTTTGGTGATACTCTTTCTTGTACAAGTGTTTATTCCCATTCCCCTTGAACTTTCTCTTCTTCCAGCAGCAAAATGGCCAATTCTGATGTTATTTTTATCATAGACATCATTTATCCAAAACATTCATCCTATATCACACATCTGCATATATTTCAGTCTGTACCATGGTAAATAAAGTATACATTTCAATATAATGTAAACAAGTAAAACTGTAACATTATGTTATTTGACTATAA
Organism: Penaeus japonicus; assembly: GCA_017312705.2. Taxonomy (NCBI): domain Eukaryota; kingdom Metazoa; phylum Arthropoda; class Malacostraca; order Decapoda; family Penaeidae; genus Penaeus; species Penaeus japonicus. The sequence continues at coordinate 124,067 of BOPN01004410.1, read as the reverse complement.
TTACTAAGTAAATCTGGTGTGTGATCAAACATAACTAAAATAAAAAGAAGAATTTAAAAGAATTTGTAAAAAAACATGAAAATATTTTTATCATTTTGATTTTTCCATTATCTATTCTCAGACAATTCGTCTATTACTTATGAAGAGTATACAGTACTTTGCAAACCATTTGAAAGATAAAACACTTGTGATAAACTCCATTATACATATCTAAGTATTACAGGCACTTCACTAAGCATTACACCACAATTACCTTATCCAATACACAACCCACAAATACTTTTGTGTTAAGAGATATAGATAAATAAACAGGGTGAGGCGATTGTCTGCATGCATGGCTACGAAAAACTAATTGACATTTTGAGCTGCAAATACGAGTCATTTTATCGCAGATGGTAATTTCATGCTATTTTATGGTCAAGTAAGCAAAAAATTTTTTTGCATTAGATACACAAGAACACCAATTTCACAATAACATTTTTTAAGACCTATAGAATGTTTATTAGTTGGAGGTGACAACAAAATTTCCCTCTTGGAAATGAGCATCTGCAATATAATTATACACCAAATAATACGTGCTGTGCAAAAGCCTCAAGTTTATAATAAACAATGTATAATAATGCAACATGTTCTCGAACACATTCTGTTTTCATCTGCTGGGACAAGTTCTATTTTTACTGTTAGTCACCTACTCAAGAATAAAGCGATGCTTTTGTGGGGCTTTGCCATTGGCAGTCCCAGCAAAAATTTCTACATCACTATACTGCAAACTTCTTCCATCCGTCAAAAACTAACTTACAATTTGTGTTTTGCTGCATTCGAAAGGTGCACAATCTCTACCACAGTGAGGCCGGTAAGGCAAACAGACATGCAATATTCACCAAGAACTTCAAAATGTAAGGTTTAATAACCCTTACAATAAATATAGAGAATTCTTTTTAAATGCTATCATGACCACAAACCAAAATAAATTATGCTAATTATATCACACATGATGTTTGAAGTATTTCGGCTTTTGTGTTTACAAAGACAAAATTGAACATATCCTCGGCAAAGAGAATCTAGTACATATCACAGAGTATGACCTAGCATACAGGAGTTGTCATCGCAGTTTACTGAAGGACTGCAACATTGTGACCATCAGTTTCATCACAAAACATGACACTGAAAACATCATTGAAGAATTCAGGGTAATATTCACAAGCCCTTTTACAGTCCGAATTGAAGTTGACTTCCAGAATTAATGGCTGCATGGACTTCTGACCTGTAATAGAAAATTAGAACTGTAAAAAATGACACATACATGAGAATTCTCCTGAAAAAAACAAAAAAAAATTGTATAAACCCCACTTATTCTCATAGCATACTTACTTACTTAGTAGTAGTTACAACTGAACCTTTCAACATTGTGTATTAACCCTCTCTGGACGGGTGGTACACTACGGTACCGCGCATTCAAGGCCTGTTCGCTGGGTGACGCCATGCAGCGTCGTTTATTTAACTGATTTAGGCCTATGCGTTCGAGAGCCCCAGCATTGTAACATGCAAGGCTGGAATGCCCCCGTTGTGACTGGGTTAATTTATCAGTTCACAAATCTTAGAGTGTGGGAACATGCCTCATGTCCTCCATGTGTTATGCAACTTTTATCAACACCATTCCTCTCCTTCCCTTTCTCATACTTCCACTGTTTATCAGCTCTACTCCTTTTTCTTTATTTCCATTACCTTTTATTCTCTTACTTGATCCATAACCAATTACAATTATATGTTTCTTCCAAGAAATTACTTAAAAACACTTTATACATTTTTATCATCATCCATTCAGACCCTTTCTTCTCTTCATACTAATGACCCAAAAACCAAACCCACAGAATTCAGAAAATCTTACCATCCTTCTCCGTCCACTCCAGCATGATGTCGAACCCATAGAATCCTTTGCACTGAGCGTTCTGTGGGATGCCACCAGGTGCGTCTTTTGAAGTGGCTGCCTTAAAGATCTGTAAAGGACGAGCCCTTGCTAAATATATTCAAGATAGAGTAAATAAAGAAAACAGCCTCTGATGCATCACTTTTTCACGATCAAAAAATCATGATTAAAAGTTAAAAGCTGATTGGTAAACTGAAGTCTTGAAATAATTAAAATTTAATTATGTCATATCAGATTAATTCACTATTTGATAACATTAACCCATTGTGGACAGGGCGCCTAACAACCTAACTGGTCGTCAGGATGGGCAGTCTATGACACTAGCAGCACCGGTTAAGAATTAGAGAGGAAGGGAAAGTGTTTTCTCTGCCCTCTGAGTAGCACAGACTAGCCAAAACAATATTTTTCCATAAATTGCAAGTTCAGGCTGACTTTGGAACTCTGTATCTCTGGAGCTAGTGCCATTACAGCCATAATACTTCATGACTGTGCACGCTTCAACTGTGAGTAGATCCCGATGTTGCATCATATACGCGTTGACACCCGTCTTTTAGGCCTAATCAGTGCCTTCATGTATGACATGACACCCGTACACAATGAGTTAAGTCAGGATCACATAGATAAACATTTCTAAAAAGATAAGCTTACCTGAAGAAATATGTCAAACAGTTTTTTCTCAGTAATTTTCCAAGGATACTCTGGATTCTGGGCATTAAACTTGGCAATGAAGTCATGGCAGTACATCTAAGAATTTTAAAAAATATACCATCAATAAGCTGCATTTGTAACTTCCAAAAACTAGATATATTCTCTCTTCTCTTAATAAACATATTCATGGTATAGATGAAGAAAATGCTAAGACCTATTATCTATTCTTCAAATCATTCCTATAAGATAATATCCAACATAGTTTTAATTATTGAAAAATTATAACAACAATAACATTAATTACATTTCTTTCAACACAAAATTCTCATAAATCCCTCACAGAGGATTTCTATAAAAAAAAATAAAGAAATCTATCAATCTGAATAACCTACACTGCCATGCAACTGATACTTACTTGCAACAGGTATGCATCATTATAATTGTTGACTGTGAAATGCTTTTGACTGTTATCCAGCTCATTTAACTCAAACTGTTTGTTGGCAAATCTAATCCAGAAGCGTCTGTACACAGCAACCTGTAAAGAGAACACAGTTAGGATGTTTCTATATGGACCGGTAATTAATTTAACCCATTGGTCGCGGTATTAAATTAATGTTCGTGCAGTAGGATGGCTGGTTTACATGTCTGGCACTGTGCCATCCGCGTCTATGACCGAATCTGCCTTTACAGCAAATCATGCCATCCGCTGCCAATGGGTTAATAGTGCTGTCTTTAAATTCTACCTCTACTTGATCTTAACCTTAAACCCTTTCATATACACTATCATTTTTAACCCATTGGTCGCGGTTTCGAAGCTAGTGTAATTAGGCTTAATATGGTATTACCCTATATGGCCCGGATGTCCGCACGGTATTTTTATTTCGCTCGGGCGCGCTCGAGGCAGTTTGACATCGGTTTTCCCTTTCGTTGGGAAACTGGAGAGGCTTGAAAATAATACTTTTTTCCAATATTATAGACTCGTATACGAAGTCTTTAGAAGACGTAAGAAGTTTGATAATGTAATAGAAAAGGCTCGGGCGGTGTTGGAGGGTGCGCTCGAGGCAGTTTGACATCGGTTTTCCCTTTCGTTGGAAAACTGGAGAAGCTTGAAAATGACTTTTTTTTCCCAATATTATAGATTCGTATACGAAGTCTTTAGAACACATAAGCAGTTTGATAATGTAATAGAAAAGGCTCGGGCGGTGTTGGAGGGCACGCTCGAGGCAGTTTGACATCGGTTTTCCCTTTCGTTGGAAAACTGGAGAAGCTTGAAAATGACTTTTTTTTTCCAATATTATAGACTCGTATACAAAGTCTTTAGAAGACGTAAGAAGTTTGAGAGTCTATTTTTCTTGGAATTGCATGTGGGGAATAAAAAAGGAGTGAAACATATACATGTATTATCATGTACAATATATACAATAACTATATACAACAATGTACAAACAGACCTTCAGTATTCTACTTTATTGTGATAATTTTCAAAACAATTGAAAACACACAAGGGCACCTTGCAAATAAAGCATTCAGCTTTCGTCATCTTCCTGGTACCATGTGTATAGCACACATGGCACCGCTTATACTTTTTTCCTTCAATTTCCCGAATAACGTGGGAATTCTTTCCTTGAAGGCGGAGGCTTCCATTTGTAATGGACGGTCGTCCTCTGCCACTGTAGCGTGGGGCATCTGGGAGGTATTCCTGGAGGAGGCCTCTCACTACCTCCTGTCGGAAAATCAGCTGGTGATTGATTTCTCCCCCTACTTGTTTATACAGCAGGAAACTATTGACCATAGCCATCTCAAAAAGGTACATAAAAAACTTTTTATACCACTTTAGACTGCGGCGTACAGCAGGATATGATGTGGCTAATTGATCCCCCACATCCATGCCTTTCATCCCCTGATTGTATTCCATTATTGCCACTGGCTTCATCACCTTATCCCCTTTTTTATTTACTCTTTCTGTCTCTACCATATCTGATTTGTGCATGGTGGAGAGGATATGCACGGGTTTCTTGTCCATCCATTTTAGCGCCATCATGCCAGTGGCTGTGCTCCTACATTCCATTTCATTTGGCTTCAGTTTGTTCTTGAAGTCTCGGGGCATAAACTTCCTATTAGCACGAACAGTGCCACAGGCATTAGTCTTCCTACCTTGCAGCCAGTGGAATAAGGTAGGGGATGTATACCAGTTGTCAACGTATAATGTATAGCCTTTGTCTAAGACTTTGGCTCCCTCCATCAAGTCTGCTACGGCCTTGTGGGATGCCGGTAACTCCCCTTTGTCTTGGCCTGTGTAAAACTTGAAGTTACACGTGTACCCGCATGCTGGGCCAGATGACACACTCAACTTATAGATTTTTAGGCCGAACCGAGCTCTTTTACTGGGGTTATATGTTACAAACCTCAGACGGCCTCTAAACTTCCAGAGACTCTCGTCTACAGTAATGGTTTGGGGAGGAATGAAAACAGTTTTACATTGTTGCTGTAGAAGCTCGACTATTCGCCCGAGCTTCCACAGCCTATTATTTTCATCTTTGTCCTCTTCGGCGGCGAAATGGAGTGCCGATGAGATCTGATCAAACCGATCTCTCGGCATATGTTTAGTAAAGAAAGGATCCTGATGCAGTTCATCCCTCGACCAGTGTTGGGCCTGCCGAGGCTTCGGGGATATGCCCATCATCAGTCGTAACGCCAGCCATATATGGAACTCTGGGAGAGTCACGGGCGTCCACCTCCTCTCATGACCTTTCACCAGAGAAGGGTGACATTCGGCGTACCTGTAATGGACGATAAACATTGAATAGAATATTATAGTGTAACAGTGTATTCAGAACATGTTGAATTTTTGCATCATTTTCGAAAAAAAGGGGATGGGAACTTACTGTTGGTTTCTTCAACGATTATGTTGATCATCTCGTCGGTGAAGAACGCCTGAAGGAATTTGTGTGGAGACTGCGAGGCACTGAGGTCGACCGTCAACCCCGGTGTCGCCGCAAAGCCGAACTTGCGAGTAACGTTTTCCCGGTTTCTCCACTTGAACCCAGGGGTTCCTGGTCAATTTGGTAAAAGAATGCGGTCAGAATACTCTGATATTGGCTCATCGGAGTCAATATTACACTTGAGCAGCTGCACATACCTGGCGAGTTCCTGTGAATGACGCGGTTTGCGTATTCTGACAATGGTTCGTCGGAGTCTAAGCTTGTGTTGTGAGTCGACACAAAATCATAGTCCTCGTCATCAGAGGACTGACTCGGTGAAGACTCAGACTCCTGATTTTGCCTGAAATTATGGTCATTGTCAATTATTTCATACCCTTCGTCGTCGGAAAAGTCAAAAAATGCTTCTCTCGTCGATGGTCCTGCACCGGAATCCATGATGAAGAAGTGAGTGGTCTACCGAATTGAGATCTGGGTTTATATACAAAAGTCTAGCCAATCAACACGCAGTACAGTATATGGTGTGACATTCCAACCAATCAGGTAATATGGGGTGACTTTGAAACAGGGAATGGGGTAAATGGATATGACGTCAAAACAGCGCGGTGAATTTGAAGAAAGAGGGAGGGGAGAGGGTGGGAGAAAGGGAAAAAAAAAGAGAAAATGGACACACGCTCACATGTCTACATACACGAACAGACACACACACACACACACACACACACACACACGCCTACGTATATACAGAGAGAGAGAGAGAGAGGTGCGCGCACGCACGCGCGCACGCACACACACACACACACACACGCATGCCTACGTATATACAGAGAGAGAGAGAGAGAGTGAGAAAGAGAGTGAGAAAGAGAGAGAGAGAGAGGATGCGCGCACGCACACACACACACACTCACATGCACACACATATACACTAACACTCATTTATATATATATATATAAAAAAAGGGTAATAAGGTCCAACGTCACTTCGTACTTGCGGGGACAATCGGAAGGTCACGTAAGGTAAACCGGAAACGAGGTAGCAAATGACGCGACATGAAAAAATATGCAGTAGTAGGGCGTTTCCTCGTCCCCTCATTATCCCTAACCACCACAGTATATCGTGCCATCCATCTTGTTCTGATATCATGCCATCCGCGTTTACGCCGATGCCAGCCTTGACATCATATGCCATCCGCAACCAATGGGTTAAGGGAGTCGTACTATCTTACAACTGCGATTAACGATTTTCGGTTCCCCTGACAACAGTTTTTTAAGTAGGCTTATCAAAATTTAACTAGGCAATTATTGCCATATAATGCGTAAAAAATAAAAACACCTCGATTTCGAGAGACTTTAGAAAGTGTGTTATAATTTTTTAACTATTGAGAGAATGACTATTTCCTTTCGTTTATACATAGAAGAAACCCTCATCTAAAAAACTATGGGGGCTTTTAAGCCTATCTTAAAAAATAAATGCACAGTGACAATTGCAAAAACGAGTTTTTTTGTCTTTAATTATGGCCTTTAAAAAATTATAATTAATTCCTAAAACATAACAAATGCGTTTCCTCCCACAGATTTTTAAAACCCATTCCCACGATTATTTTGCTACAAGAAATATAAAAATCGACCCATTACACGCCGAGATAGTTGCGATTTTATGTTGCACATTGCATTACAACATGTAGATGACAAGGAAAATTATTAATATGGAATCTGTACTTAAATATTTCATCAGTAAGGTATGTGAAGTCATTATTGGAAGGTTAGGTCACTTCCAGGGCACTCCAGGTCATTGCCAGAATGGGGTGGGGATGCTGATGACGTACTTGCTTCAGCATGTTTGTTGGTCTGTTCGTTTTCTTCTGATAGTTTTCTACTCTAGAGTCAATAAACGCTTTCCCTTTAGCACTCACACGAGGCATTTTGAATTATTCACAAGAAAATACACCAAAAATACGTAATAAAGCACCGCCAAAAAAGCGACATGACCTCTCTCGTGTGCTATCAGGGTAACTGACTCTTGAGAGCGTTTATCTGAGGTGCCCAGCTGTCGTGCCGAAGTTATCGTACCGTAAAAATATAGCATAAAATATGCAAAAAAAAATGGAGAAAACTAAAAAAAACAGCATATACAGGATAATTGCGTCACTGCCACGCCTCCCTTTCCACGTCAAGGTCGTTTGGGCCATTTAAACCTAATGTTTTCGGCGTATGACCGCCAGCGATGTCAGAGATGATGTGTCTGACTGTGATGAATTCACACACAATTATTTTTAAAATATGATTTTTCGACCCAATTCAGCGTACGACTCCCTTAAATATGATTTCCCAGTCAAGAAAACGGCCCTCATTCCCCGAAAGCGAAGGAGCCCCTGGTCACGGCAGCGATCAGTATCGTTCTGGAGCAGAGGGTGCTAAAAATATCCGGTTAGACCCAGCCAGCCTAAAGATGATGAATTTGTGCACATACAATGTAAGGATTCTGAGAACAGAATCTGATCTTTGGACACGGCTTGAGGAACTTTCATTTATTAAATGGGATATTGTGGGGCTTTCTGAAGTTAGAAGACTGGGCGAAAAACAGAAATGACTAAATGATGGTCATTTACTATATTGGAGAGGTAAACCCTTGGATAGCAAACAAGTATTAGGAGTAGGTGTCTTAGTTCACAAGCACCTTGAAAACAATATTAGGGAATTCTACAGTTTGAGCGAAAGAGTAGCTCACGTAATACTGAAACTAAGCAACAGATATAATCTAAAAATTATCCAAGAATACGCTCCTACTGCAGTCATAGTGATGAGGAGATAGAGAGTTTCTATGAAGATGTGCAATCAGCTACTGATAGAGCAAAAACCCATTTTACCGTGATTATGGGAGATTTTAATGCCAAGATAGGAATAAGGGAAGATGGAGAAACCTCAGTTGGGAAACACGGAATAGGCACCAGAAAGGAGAGAGGGCAAAGGCTAATAGAATTCGCTGAAGCTCGATCCCTTAAAATTTTGAATACATTCTTCGAAAAGAGACCCGGGAGGAAATGGACATGGAAATCACCATCCGGCATTAAAAACGAAATTGACTTTATAGTCACCAATGGGCGCGACATTGTACAAGATGTACCCATTATCAGTAAAGTAAATGTCGGTAGCAACCATAGACTGGTCAGAAGTAGAGTAAAATTACAGCTAAGAAGAGAACGAAATAAGCTCATACAGAAGCCTCTCGTTGATCTAACTAACATTAAGAATAGGACGACGAAATTCAACATCCGAAACAAATACTCAGCTCTCGAAGATATTGACATAGACCAAATAAACAACCAATTCAGTGAGATATTAAAGGAAGCTGCACTTGAAATAGGGGGTAAAGACGAAAAAGAAAAGTTCAGTAAGCTTTCGGTAGAGACAAAAAAGCTTATGTAACAGCATAGGGACATGAAAATAACATCAATCAGAGACAAGATAGAATTAGCAGAGCTGACTAAGTCGATAAACAAGAAAAAGAAAGAGGATGTACACAAATTTAACATACGAAAAATAAACAAAGCTCTGGCAACAAAGAGAAGGCTCGGAATAGGGGGAAAAAAAAATGTATGCAGTAAAGAAACCTAATAGAGAGGTGACACTCAAACGATCAACCACGTACGGAGACAAACACAACCATTGGAGACGTTCCAAACATTACGGTAGAGGAAGTAAATAGGGCACTAAAAGGCATGAAAAGAGAAAAAAACACCAGGAGAAGACGGCATTAGTGTAGATCTTATTCAAGATGCAGGCGAGATTGCGGCAGTAAAACTGGCAAATCTTTTTAACAAATGTCCAAGCGTCGGTAAAAATCCGAAATCCTGGAAAAACGCAATAATTATTTTAATACACAAAAAGGGGGACACAAAAGACCTAATGAATTACCTACCTATAAGCCTCCTTTCAGTAATCTATAAACTCTTCACAAAAATCATAACAGCCCATATCACCAATAAATTAGATTCAAAACAACCTAAGGAACAGGCAGGGTTCCACAGCGGATTCTCAACTACAGACCATATACACACACTAACCCAAATAAGGGAGAAAACAAACGAATATAGGAAGCCCCTGTGTATGGCATTCATAGATAATGAAAAGGCAGATACAGATATCTGCAGTACTAGATGCAATTCGTGTACAAGGAGTAGAGGAAATATATTGCAGATTATTAGAGGATATATATAGAGATGGTACAGCGACCATCAAAATCCACACAGAAACCAATAGAATACCAATAATAAAAGGTGTTAGGCAAGGCGACACCATCTCACCGAAGCTGTTTACAGCTTGCTTAGAGGAAGTATTCAAGAAGTTAGATTGGAAGGAGAAAGGGATTAAAATAGGGAATGAGCACTTAAGCAATCTAAGATTTGCAGATGACATTGTTCTTTTCGGCGAGTCAGCAGATGAATTACAACAATTAATAAGCGATTTAAATAGGGAAAGTTTGCAGATTGGCCTTAAAATGAACATGAAAAAAACTTAAGTCATGTTCAACAGTCGAACCCCAGTAAAGCAAATACAAATACAGGACGAGGTACTAGAAGCAGTGAACGAGTATGTATACCTAGGGCAACTCATCAAGACGAGTACTTCCTACGATGCCGAGATAAAACGACGAATTAGGCTAGGTTGGAGCGCCTTCGGTACTCATGGTAAGATATTACAAGGTCGTTTGCCACTATGTCTGAAGAGAAAGATTTTTAACCAATGTGTCCTCCCCATCATGACATATGGGTCTGAAACATGGACTACGACCAAAGCACTTGAGAGGAAATTAGTAAGTGCTCAAAGAGGAATGGAAAGGCTTATGCTAGGAGTTAGCTTAAGAGACAAGAAAAGAGCCACATGGATCAGGCAATAAACAAAGGTAGAGGATATAGCATTAAGAAGAAAAACTTGCAATGGGCTGGACATATATATCGTAGACAGGACAACAGGTGGACGAAGAAAACAACAGAATGGGAAATACACGACACAAACAGACCAAGGGCAAGACCAATGACTAGATGGCGGGATGAAATAGCGAATTGCGCAGGAGTAAACTGGAATCAGAGGATACAAGACCGGAATGACTGGAAAAGATTGAGAGAGGCCTACATCCTGTAGGGAATGATACAGGCTGATGATGATGATATATATATATATATGCACACACGCGCACACACACAACACACAGACACACAGACACACACACACGCATGTGTATGTATATATATGTGTATATATATATGTATATATATAAACATATATGAATATATATACATATATGTATCTATCTATCTATCTATGTATTTATCTATCTATATATATACATATATATAAATTTATACACACACACATATATATATGTATATATGTATATATATATACATATACTTATATATATACATACACATACATACATACACACACCCTGCCTGTTCCTTGGGTTGTTTTGGATCTAATGTATCGGTGATATGGGCTGTGATAATTTTTGTGAACGGTTTATAGATTACTGAAAGGAGTCTTATAGGTCGGTAATTCTTTGAGTCTTTTGTGTCCCCCTTTTTGTGTATTAAAATTATTATTGCGTTCTTCCAGGAGTTTTACTGACGCTTAGACATTTGTTTAAATGATTGACTAGTTTTACTGCCGTAATCTCTCTACTGCATCTTGAATATGATGTACACTAATGCCGTCTTCTCGTGGTGTTTTTCCTCTTTTATTTTATTGTTTGGGACGTCTCCAATTGTTGTGTTTGCCTCCGTTCGTGGTTGATCGTTTGAGTGGTATAAGTTGCAATAGAAGTCTTCTATTATTTTAATAAATTCATTTTTATTGTATGTCACCTCTCCATTGGGTTCATTTACTGTATACATTTGTTTTTTCCCTATTCCGAGCCTCCTTTTTGTTGCCTTAAGGCTGGTGCTGGAAAGCACAGCTTGATTTATTTTTGTATGTTAAATTTGCGTACATCTTTCTTCTTGTCATTGTCTTAGTTAGCTCTGCTGATTCTATCTTGTCTCTGATTGGTGTTATTTCCATGTCCCTACACTGTTTCATAAGCTTTTTTGTCTCTACCGAAAGCTTACTGAACTTTTCTTTTTCGTCTTTACCTCCTATTTCAAGTGCAACTTCCTTTAATATCTCACTGAATTGGTTGTTCATTTGGTCTATGTCAAGATCTTCTGCGAGAGTTGAGTATCTGTTTCGGATGTTAAGACTGAATTCCGTCGCCCTATTCTTAATGTTGATTAGATTAACGAGAGGCTTCTGTATGAGCTTATTTCGTTCTCTTCTTAGCTGTAATTTTACTCTACTTCTGACCAGTCTATGGTCGCTACCGACATTTATTTTATTGATAACGGTTACGTCTTGTACAATGTCGCGCCTATTGGTGATTATGAAGTCAGTTTCGTTTTTAATGCCGGATGGCGATTTCTATGTCCATTATCTCCTGGGTCTCTTTTCAAAGAATATATTATATTCATAATTTTAAGGGATTGAGCTTCAGCGAATTCTATCAGCTTTTGCCCTCTCTCATTTCTGGTGCCTATTTCATGTTTCCCAACCGAGGTTTCTTCATCTTCCCTTATTCCTATCTTGGCATTAGTCCCCCATAATCATAGTAAAATGGATTTTTGCTCTATTGGTAACTGTTTGCACATCTTCATAGAAGCTCTCTATCTCATCACTATGACTGTAGGTAGGAGCGTGTACTTGGATAATTTTTAGGCTATATCTGTTATTTAGTTTCAGTATTACATGAGCTACTCTTTTGCTCACACTGTAGAATTCCCTAATATTCTTGTCAAGGTGCTTGTGAACTAAGAAACCTACTCCTAATTCTTGTTTGCTATCCAAGGGTTTACCTCTCCAATATAATAGCATCCATCATTTAGTAATTTCTGCTCTTCTCCTAGTCTTCTAACTTCAGACAGTCCTACAATATCCAACTTAATAAATTAAAGTTCCTCAAGCAGTGTCCAAAGATCATATTCTGTTCTCAGAATCCTTACATTGTATGTGCATAAATTCATCATCTTTAGGCGGCCTGGGTCTAACCGGATATTTTAGCACCCTCTGCTCCAGAATGATCCTGATCGCCGCCGTGACCAGGGGCTCCTTCGCTTCCGGGGAATGAGGGGGAGGAAGCGCCAAGAGATGGCGTTGCCCTGGAGGGCTTACTACTCGCTCCCTCCCTGGAAGGAGGGCCTACCACATGCTCCCTCCCTGGAAAGAAGACCATATTACCTCTGCGAGGCCGTGTTTCGGCCAGACACTCGTGTATGAGACTTTGTATGACTCACACCCTGTTTTTTTGTAAACATAGCAGCAACTAACAATAAGTCTTGTGACACCAGAGCTACCCTGGTTTCCGGGGCCTCTCGTCTTACTCGACGTTGATTGTTTCTGTGTTTGAGCAAAGTAAATCAGTCGAGTAAACACTGTTTTTCAGACCTTTTTGCACTTTTAGTGCCTTGCCTGCACCTTCAGTGCTTTGTTTTTGAAGGTAGCACGAGACTACAGTAGAGTAGTCAGCCCCCACCCCAGACCCGCAGCTCTCTTCTACTCCAGGGTAGCCCTTACGGGCTGTGACCCCTGGTAGGGAAAGCAGTAGTCTGGGGCGTCCTTTGGGCGCAGCTTTTTTCTACCCCTGAATTTTTTTCAATTTTTCTGGTGTGACTTTCCTGAGCTGGAGTCTCCCTTGAGCTCCTGTATTCATACTTGGGGGGTGGGCAGTGACTTACCGTCCCTCGCAATAGGCAGGTTCGGCGGTAGGAAGGTGCCTTACACACAAACTCCGATCCCTTAGTTGGTACTGGAGAAAGCAGCCAGGCTTCCACTAGGGGGGGGCGAGGACGTGTAACGAAAGACTTGTTTTATTTTATCCTCTCTTAGCTATTGGGATTAGGTTGATATACAATAGTTAAGGGAAAGGTAGTCCTCTCAGGACAACGGGCTTTGGCCCAGGGATCGGACCTGGTCCGACACCCTAGCATGATTGATCCCCCGGCTACCCTTCCTCCTCCCCAAGGAGGAGGGGCGACTCAGACCCTTTCTAAGACAAATTTGACCAAAAATGGAACCCCGACCAATGACCGACCCAGAAGACATATTGATATCCCTCCAGAGAACGCAAGGTGCTTGAACATACGATGCGTGAAAGAAAATCAATCCCTGCAGAATGTCAACCCCTTTATCATTAAGAAGGTCCTTGATGGTCAAGTGGAAGGCAGGTTTGATTTTGTCCGAAAATTGCGAGATGGCAGCCTCCTTGTAAAAGTGCAATTTAAATCTCAGGTTAAGAATTTGCTTAAACTGACGCAAATTCATGACCTTCAAGTTAAAGTAACTATTCCTGTTGGCCCAAATACCTGTAAGGGAGTAATCTTTCACAGGGATTTGAGGACGTAGTAGTGAAATTCTTGAGGCCATGAAAGACCAGAGCGTAGTAGACGTAAATTGTATGGCTAAGAAAGATGGAGATGTGCGAGTAAAAACCGGATTGTGTTTCTTGACTTTTTCTTCAAATAAAATTCCAAGTACTGTTAAAGTTGGGTATGAGATCGTTCAAGTTCGACCCTATATCCAAAAACCAATGCGTTGTAATAGATGCCAAAAATTTGGACACACCTCATTACGATGCAATGATAAAGATACAGATAAATTTATGTGCGGTAAATGTGCTGGAGCTCATGATACTACTACATGCAAGGAAAAGACACTCAAGTGTGCTAACTGTGGAGGTCCCCATCAGTCAGGCTCTGCTGAATGCAGCAGCCTGAAGACGGAGACTGAGACATTGGCATACATGAGAGAGCACGATGTTAGCTACCGTGAGGCCAAGAAGAAAGTTGAAGGTTTGACAAGCAAACCCAATACTTCTTACGCCTCAGCAGTAACTAACAACGTTTCCAATGCAAGCAGTATTAGTCAGCAGCTCGCAGCTAAGGACCAGGAAATTTCTGAATTGAAGGAAACTGTTAAGGAATTAATGAATCAAATTAAAGAATTGAATAAAACGATAAAAGAAATTGCTGAATCAACCCAGCAAAAAAAGCATCATAAGGAGGATGATACCAAATCACAATCTGGATCACACCTCTTAGTCCAGGCGACCCCTACTAGAACTTCGTCTGGTGGTAGTTCTGCTCGTAGGCGATCATCTGGGCGTCTCTCTAGTGGAGGGGAGCAGGCCATGGAGGCTACAAATACCCAAAAATTCCCGAGAAGGCCCTCGGGATGCGAGGGAGAGGAGGAGGCGCCTCCCTCCCAAAAAAAGAAAATAAAAACCGCCGGACAAGGCACTTCCAAACCCCATAAAACGTAATCCACGCGTATACCATTATACAATGGAACTGTCGAAGTCTTAGATCAAAATTAAATTCCCTTAGATTATTAGCCTCGTCCTATGCTCCCGATATTATCGTTCTACAAGAAAGCCATTTAAACGACCAAGTCTCTGACGAGGTCGTATCGCTAAGAAACTACCATCTTTGTAGAAAAGACCGAGAGGGAAGGGGTGGAGGCAGGTCGCCTGTACATCCACCAGAATCTCCCTTTCATTGAAGTGACGATTAAGTCTACTTTGGAACACGTCGCATGCAATGCGTCAATAATACGTATCTGACTATATGCTCAGTTTATTGTCCACCTGATAAAATGCTGATCTATGATGAGCTTTTTGCTATTCAGGACAGTCTGCCAAACAATAAATTAATTCTAGGTGATTTTAATGCTCGTCATACATCATGGGGTTCCCTACGGGTGAATGGTAGAGGTGAGCAAGTAGTTAAGTTGATCAACGACTCTGATCTGGTTCTTCTAAATGATGGTAGTCCAACGCGAATAGACGATAATACCGGTAATTTGAGCTTCATTGACCTATCACTGGTCTCTTCAACACTAGCAGCCAAGTGCCTGTGGCACACCATTGACGACTCGTTGGGAAGCGATCACCTTCCTATTTGTATTCAATATTCATGCGACACCACGAGGACGCCTTCAGCACCCAAATTTAACGTAAAAAGAGCAGATTGGGTCGCCTTCACAAGGAGCGTCAAGCTCGAAGTTGTTGGAGAAACCATTGATGATAAAGTAAACAATGTTCAAAATTGTATTATAAATGCAGCAATGGCAACCATCCTCGACAGATAGCGTTAAGCATAGAGTTCCATGGTGGACACCAGATTGCCGCAGGGCGCTATGTGAACGAAATAGGGCCTACAGGCTTTTCCATAATAATATCACAAATGAGAACTTTCGCAAATACAAACAAACTGAGCTAGGGCTCGAAGAACAATCAGACAAGCCAAAAGAGACTCCTGGCGAAGCTTTGTCTCTACGATCAATAGCAACACTAAGATCTCAGAGGTTTGGTCCACAGTTAATAAAATCAATAGGAAAAAATCATCAATTAAAATCAGAAACATCATTCATGAGGGAAATAATTACGATTCACCTAGAGACATAGCTAACACAATCGCCAGGCAGTTCTCTTATACAAGCAGCTCGGAAAATTACAATCCTGCATTCCTGACCACCAAGGAAGCAGCCGAGCTGCAACCAATTCACTTTGTCACAGGAGATAACTTTGATTACAATAAAGATCTAACAATGAATGAGCTTGTCCGAGCCCTAGAAGCCTGTAGAGGAACATCCCCAGGCCCCGATGAGATTCGATATGAGATGATAAAGCATCTTAATCATGATGACATGATTAAGTTGCTAGAAGAAGTACAATGATATTTGGAAAAGCCAGACTTTTTCCAAATTCATAACTTCACCCACATCATTCCCATATTGAAAGGAGGGGGAAATCCCAGATCCGCCATTTCTTACCGCCCAATTGCGTTGACAAGCTGCTTATGCAAGGTCATGGAAAGAATTGTTAATAGTAGGCTATTGCATTTTTTAAATACCAGGAATTTACTAGTTGACGAGCAGTGCGGCTTCCGAAAGGGACGTCAAACTCTCGATCAGCTAGTAAAACTGGAAAGTCATATTCATGAGGCATTTGCCAAAAAGCATTTTTTTATCTCAGTATTTTTAGACATAGAAAAAGCCTACGACATGACATGGCCTTGTTTTATCCAAAAATTCATTTCTGACAGAACGTTTTCTGTCAAATTATTTTCTGACAACGTCACTTTCTCGGACATTTTTGTCCAGGCAAACAGGGTCCCACAAGGAAGTGTCTTGTCCTCAGCATTATTTTTATGTGGATAAATGACATTTTACCATCTCCTCCTCGGAATCTTAAATACTCACTGTACGCCGATGATTGTGCATTATGGCACTCCAGCAGTAATGCAGAGTTCTCGGCAAATCAAATATCAATTGGCACTAGAAATGATTCATAACTGGGGCCTCAAGTGGGGTTTTAAGTTTTCCATTAGAAAGAGTATTGGCGTGGTTTTTACACATAGGAGAAAGCCCAGCATCAGGCTAACTCTAGACAACCATCCAATACCTATTCAAAATTCAGCTAGATTTCTTGGTCTACTCTTTGATAGTAGATTAAATTGGAAAGACCACATTGGTCAGTTAAAGAATAAATGTCAAAAAGCACTTAATTTATTAAAGTGCATTTCTGGACACAAATTGGGAGCTGATAGAAAGTCTTTCCTGGTGTTATATAAATCCCTGATTAGGTCTAAAGTAGATTATGGGTCAATCGTGTATGGCTCGGCAACGAGCTCAACTCTGAAAGGTTTGAATGTCGTGCAGAATGCGTGTTTACGCGTCTGTCTTGGAGCCCTTAAGTGCACTCGCATTGAGCGCCTAGAGGTAGAGTCGGGAGTACCTCCCCTCCGTCTTAGACGCGGCCAGCTTGCGCTGACCTATGCCGCGAAGGTAGCCAGGCAGCCCCAACATCCCAACAGGGATGTTTTGCGCCGGCAGGTAGGGCCCCAGTATCGCGGCGGGAAGCCGCTGGGCAATAGACTCCATGACCTCACAGATAAAGTCGGTATAGATCTCTCTACCATCGATACCCTGGTTCAGTCAAATATAGCACCGTGGGAAACACCCAATTTTTCTACCGTAGTAGACTGGCTACCATCAGCCAAAGCCACGGTGTCGGAGGTGGAGGTACGCCAGAGGTTCAGAGAGATCTTAATTAAACATCTTTCCTTTTTTCATTTATATACCGACGGGTCCAAGACAGACGAGTGTGTGGGAGCGGGTGTATGGTCGACTGAATGTCAGTTGAGATTTCGATTGCCGAATCATACATCGATCTTTCTTGCCGAACTATTTGCAATAGATAAAGCTTTAGATTTTGCCCTATCGACGACCCACGATAGAATAGTCATTTTTTCAGACTCGTTAAGTTCAATTAAAGCCATTAAATCACTAGAAACCACCTATAATGAAATACAGGGTAATATCATTCGTAAAATGCATAGTGCCAATAAATCAATCAAACTGATATGGGTACCTGGACACTCGGGTATCCATGGTAATGAACAGGCTGACAAACTAGCCGGGTCGACTGATGATATGGAGCCTGGCATTGTCCGCACAGATCTCAGGTGTTTTGTCTCTTTTATAAAAGCAAAAATTCATCTCCTGTGGCAAAGTGAGTGGACCGACCTCCAAATCACTAAAAA
>BOPN01004410.1:78421-88421 GCA_017312705.2 Penaeus japonicus | reverse complement strand
TAACAATCTGAAATTGGGAAAAAAAATGTATCTTCAATTGCGAGATTGTGCGTTAACGTAATTTTTTTTCAGACTTTGATGCTTATCAAAGTGTAGCACAACATAGATTACATTGTCACACATAGTCACCACATTGAACGGAAGCGTTGCGTTGGCTTTATAAATACGTTGTCCAGTGCACCATCATTCTACTTCCACTGCTCTATCATTCGCTTTTATTGGACATTCCTTCACCTGCAAAGGTAAGTGAAAGAACAAGGTGAATACTCCGTAGATTTTCTTCACACCCTTTTCGTCGTGACCCAGTTAGGTATCACCTTCGCGCCCCTGTGGACAGTAGTTTTTCACCTTTCCTTATCCCGTCTTATCTACTAATACATATAATTTTTAGATGTTATATATGTATATATATTCATTCTGTATTCATTTCTTATCATTATTATCATTACTATTACCACAGTCCCACAGTCACACTATCCACTCCCTTTATTTTGGTAAAATTAAGTAAAATGATAACTAACAAACTGAACAAAATGCAATTTAGGTTTTCGTTAACACACAATGCCATTGGTAAGGAATGTTAACTTATATAATTAAATAGAATGATTAATAAACTTCTAAATAAATTACAATTCAGCAGCAACCTGAAAACAATGAAAATAAAAAAAATATAAAAAAAAGCACATAAACAAACAACGTCCAGCAAATGTAAATTTCAATGAAAATGGAATCTATAATTAAATCCTATATAACAAATAGCAGAAGACATAACGGACAGCCACAGTGGCAGAGCAGAGAGACAAGGATCTTCCGGTGTCTCTGCGCTAACTCGAGTGTCTTCTCACTTAAGTGGCCTATAGGTGCCACGTCGCTTGGACACTTAGAGGAACTGAAATAAAGAGGAAAATGATTTAATATGGATTATGATAGTGATCATAAATGATAAAAGTAAGTTTGTGCGTGTACGTGCTTGTGTGTGTGTTCATAATTTTAATCAATCTTTCACATATCACATCCGAAATGTGATATGTGAAAATTGATTATTTATTATTATTAAAACCATTTTAATAATGATAAGAATAATAATAGTGATGACGATGGTTGTGATGACAAAATAATGATAGTAATAGCAATACAAATGATTACAGAATAATAATAATACCGATGATAATACAGTAATAGTCAATATCATCATTATGATTGTTATAATTTTTGTCTTCATTATTATTATCATTATTATCATAGTTGTCATTATGATCATTATCATTGTTGTTATTCTTATCATTATCATTGTTGTCATTATTGTCATTATCAATAAAAATATTTTTTTTCTTCATAATTTGCCAGTGATGGAAAATTACATCAATACTAATTCAATGCATATAGAGGGGGGGGGGATAACTAGTATTACAGGCCTCAAAAATATCAATTGATGGCTCTTTCATATATATAACCCCTTCATTAAAAAAAAAAAAAAAAAAAAAAAAAAACATAGAGGTTTGAACTTACCACAAAATCTTCCTGGCACAGCTGGAGTTCTGCCTCTTCATACTAGTAATCTTCAAAATCGTCTTATGGCCTTCGACTTCAAGAGCCACAGCTCCAAGAGGTTCCTCTTCCTTGAGAAGTGAAAAAAACATCCTAAATATATGCGTGTATCTGTGTGTAGCATATATGCACAATATCAACATATGGCAAAACAAAAAAGATTTATTAGAAACCGAGACAACAGTTTTGAAATCCAATTGGATTTCATCTTCATATATACAAAGACACACACAAGCACACACACAAACAGACACACACACACACACAAACACACAAAGAAACACAATAATAACACAGTGCATAGAATGTTAACGAAAGACTTATAGAAGGCGACACAGCACTTATTTTTTCACTTTTCCTACGATACCGAATATATTTCATAGTTGCCATATTTGCATACTTTGTTGGAATACATTGATTTTTCGCTGCTGTTATTATTATCATCATTATGATTGTTATTGTTATTATATACAAATATATATATATATATATATATATACATATATATATATATTATATATATATACATATATATATTATATATATATATATATGTATATACAAATATATATATACATATATATATATATATATATATATATATATATATATATATATATATATATGTGTGTGTGTGTGTGTGTGTGTGTATTCATATGCATGTGTGTGTGTGTGTGTGTGTACATATTTATTTATATATATGTATGTGTATGTATGTATATGTATATATATATATATGTATATATATATATATATATATATATATATATATATATATATATATAATGCCGGTGCATATGCGCCCCAAACAGGATGCGATAAGGTAGAAAAGGATGAGTTTGGGGAGAAGCTCGGATCAGTTATTCAGAGCGTGCCGTCATCGGGAGTGTCGGTGTGTGGCGACTTGAATGGCAATGTGGGTGAAGGCAACAATGAATCAAGTGAATGCATGGGCAAGCATGGAGTGGGTGTACGGAATGAAGATGGAACCGTAGTGTAGACTGAAAGAACAACAAAAGCTTACATACAAAAGCAGCGACAACAGCACTCAGATAGACTATATTGCATGCAGGAGGCAACAATTAAAAGACGTACTCGATTGCAAAGTTTCACCTGAACCTAAAGGAATAAGGAAGACGAAATGGTGAAGGCTTAAGGAAAGTGAATATCGGGAGGAATTTGTGCAAAGAGTAGAGACGGAATTGGAACAAGGAGACAGAAACTGGGAAACAGTCAGTGACACGATAAGGAAAATTGCAAAAGAGACGCTGGGGGAAACTTCGGGGGGTAAGAAAGTGGGGAAAGAGACCTAGTGGTGGAACGAAGGGGTACAAATGGCACTGATGAGGAAGAAAGATGGCAAGAAGGATAGGGACCACAACAGGACAGAAGAGATAATAAGGCTTTCATGAAGGCTAATAAGATGGCTATACGGGCAGTAGCTAAAGCGAAAGCTGTAGCTTACGAAGACATGTACAATAGCCTAGAAAAGTGTCAAGATGGAACCGACAAGGCACTGAGAATCACGAAGCAGAGACACAAAAATTCTCAGGACGTGTATCAGGCAAAGGCAATAAAGAATGCCGGTGGGAATATTCTAATTAGTGACGAAGAGATAGAGAAACGATGGAAAGAATACTTCCAGCATCTGATGAATGTCGAGAATTAAGGAAAAATAGAGAGATACCGCCATTACAAGGGCCGCCTTGAAGAAAATGAAGAACATTCCGATCACAGGTAAAACAATGGAACAGTAATGCCTCGACGCACACTTGGGCGTCATCAGATACCAAAGCTGCCAAGGTTTTGCCCCGTTCATACAGCTAGAAAGAAAACAATGGGTATGATGTGTATGATAAGTCTCCCCTAATGCGAGGATATCATTTGTGTTTTGTTACAGTGAAAATATCATGAAATATAAAATATACCGCACCCAGGTCAATAAACAAACAAACAATGATTAATGTGCAATGGAATGCCATATATTTGCACAAATATTTCCGCTTTTGGCACTACCCTGATCCCGTGCACTCGCGCCCGCCCGCCCTACTCTGTACTCACCAGAGGGGCCCGCTCCCGCCCGTCGCCGCGTCGTCGCCGCTGCAGATTTTACAAGATGATATGTGTCATAAGAATGGTCATATGAGTGTTGTGCAAATTTATAGTTCACACTTAATGCAGATTTTTGTGTGTATGTGTGTGCGTGTGTGTATTAACCAGTTGTAGACATCTTTGTTGGTTAACACAAGCAGAATCTTACACGCACGGCATTATATAATATAACGAAACAAAATATACGTGATATTTGGGTGTACATGATTTTTTTTTTACTATCCTGGCGTGATAAGAATGAATGACGTAGCTTTCCCTTCGGTGATGACTATGGCGCGTGAGGGTTCTGTGAGCACAAGGGTCCCCAGTGGGCGGCCTACCCTCCAAAATCAAGCAATTATCCACCCCCCCCCCCCCCCCCCACCCCACCCCAGATTCGATTAACCGGTATAGAGGTTGCGTGTTGGAGATGCGAGAGGAAAATTGTGACAAAACTAATTCAATTCATTCATATTGGCATGTAAACTGAGGTTGAATATCATGCTTGTTTAAGTATGAAAAAGTTTGCTTCTATAAATTGCAGTTGTGCAGATTAGCAGTCAGTAAATAGATCTTATTTGTGCAAATATATTGCATTCCATTATACATTAATTAAAACAAAATTAATCCTAGGCTTTTAATATATTTGTTTATTGATCTGGGTGTGGTATACTTTATATTTTTCATGTTATTTTCATTGTAACAAAACACAAAAGTTATCCTCGCATTAGGGGAGACTTTTTAAATAATGATATATCATTACAGAAGTAGTGTTGAAAATGAATATTGCACGATGCATATTACTTGTTAAAATTAACGGTTATCACTGTAATTGAACTAAACTCAGCTCTTTTATTGTTTTACTTGAGTTACCGATTTGATTTACATCAAAGTTTTCTCTGAAGAAACCACTTGCTGTTCATCAAAACGTAAACACATTCGAACGTCTTACTCTGTTTGTGACTGTACTTCAGTAGTCTTTGATTAGTAATTTGCCATAAGAATAAATACAAAACTACATCAATTATGCTTTTTGCTCTCGTTTATATATTTTCCATATCAAACACTTGGTAGATTCAATTTCTTACGAGTTAAAGGGTAAAGGTAATACAAGTCAAAGGATTCAAACAATTATTTATCACCCATTTATCAAAGCTACTTGTGGTAGTATTTCTTTTATATTTTCATATATAAACTGGAGACTTTAAGTATATAAAATGCTATCCATTATCTTACTTCATTGTTACATATATATCGCAGTAAACTTCCTTTAAAATATTTTTTTAAACGGCTGAATGAGACAAAATAAAAATCAGGAAATATTTGGCTTTTTCGCCATTCAGTGTTGGCGGCCATATCGGTTAGATTGGCACGCGTGTGTGGGCGGAACTCGATCTTGAAATAATTTGAAATGTGCTAGCAAAAGACTGCGCGTGATTGCCAGTTATTCCAGGACGGTGCAGATAACACCTCATGATTGTTGATCATTCAGTTTGTGTGTTTGTCATTTTCTTTTGTTTTCTCAAGTTTTAGTGAATTTTCTACATTTCGCTCTTCCTCAAGTTTGTCTAGTTTCTCAACTTACTCATTTCAATTTTTGAGTTCAATTCGGTTAGATTTTTTAGTCGAATGATTAACCCGCTAACGACGAGTGACGTGTCTTTTCGTCACACATGACGCAGAAGCTCTTGCCTGACGATGGGCGTCATGACGTTTGGGGATTTTGGATCACTATGTTATTTTATTGTGCTATTAGAAATGAGTGAGTGATGTTGACAATTGCAGTCATAATTATTATAACTGCCGTAATATTAAGCAAAATGGGTTTCAACTCACTTCCAAAACCTAGATGGCACCACTTTCTTCTAGCACCAGCAGGAGAGAGAGCCTTGAATGGCACCCATCTACGGTCTCTAGGAAGCACTATCTCTATAGAGCGATGGCACATAGTAAGTTGCCGACCTCTTGCTCTAAAGTACCGCAGATGTGCAGGCAGAACGAGGGGAGGAAGGTGACTCACACCATGCCCAATGCCTACAATGTGCCCCTGTGCCATTGGGGATGCCTTTTATTGTGGCACTCACTGTCAAAAGCACGTTTCCTTCCTCTTCCCTAGCACATGGTTATAAGCTCCGAGTTCGTTCGTGACCGCACACAAATACGAAAAAATAAAGTTACTTTTTGCCCTCCCCTGACATAGCAATACTTCTATCATAGTGAGTATAAAGAAAAAAAAAAAAAAAAGAGTTGACATGGACCCTGAACTACAATTTTAGTCAACTGCAGAATGGATAGAGCCTGTGATATGACAGATATAAGTCTTTACATACAGTAAAATGGCTCTAGCTCTACAATGAGTGACTAAAAGGGAGTGGGAAAAATCAAGGTATGTTGCTGAAGCTGCCTCGCTAAGAAATAAAACCCATCCAGGAGCCTGGGTAAGCAAATCTATCCCCCGTCGGCAACGGGTTAAATATCCCTTAAGAGGTTTCGATCCCACCAATTCTTTTGTCTCATTTTCATTCAGAAAAATTTCCTTTCTCTTCTCCTTTGCCTAGTTCGGAAGTAGGACAATCTCTCTCATAAACATAATTTCAATAAATTATATGCATGATTAATATCAAAACATTTTGTTGAAAAACACATTTCTGACAAAGTCTTCAATGAGTATATCAAACATTTTTCTTCTGTAATCTAATCAATTAATTTCTTACCACAGAGGCTCATAAGGTATGTTCAAGAGTATGGTCATGTTTAACTGCGTGAACCTTAAAGATTCACTTGAGAAACAAAGTGACTCACAGTGCATCTAAAATCTATACTGCAAATTGCCAATATATTTTTAAATAGTAATAATTCAAAAGAGTGAATGGCTCTTAATCTTTTTTTGATTTAAAAATTGTGTGGTATTTTCAATTAATTCAAGTTTCCAATTTAGAACCGATTTAAAAATTGTGTGGAATTTTCAATTAATTCAAGTTTCCAATTTAGAACCGATTTAAAAATTGTGTGGTATTTTCAATTAATTCAAGTTTGCAATTTAGAACCAAGTACAGTCAACTTCCTGTGGACCATAGTCAAGGCTTTCCGGTAAAGACCCACTGATCTTGTGCTAAATTCAATGCTCTGGTAATTCTTTAACAACACAATTCTTAGAGTCTACAAAAGAAACAGAACATACAAACAAAAAAAAGGGGAAATGGAAACAATTTTTGTTTTGTTTTGTAATATGATGTAATATCATTTTGATACATCAAAAATAAGAATCCATTACTTTAAGAATACTGCATAATTCTCCACTGTGTTGCCTATCCAAGCATTCTATTTCTTGTACATTTGTTCAGATAAAACATCTCAAGGCTGTCCTCAACACAATGTCATTTCATACACATCTGTAAAATATACAAGTGTCTTGCAAGATTTCATATATAAAGATAATGTACATTTTCCTTTATTATATTTATAAATAATAAATTGAGATAGTCTGCAAACACATGCATACCAAAGGCCATTGATCATTACATAGTGTATTGTATATAACTACATCATAGGTAATTAAATGCAATTATGGCCACTTTCACGTATTTGCTACAACGTATAGGAATTGAGGTCTCTACTACAGTATACTTGCTAAATCTAAATTATGGAGATTTCTTCTTTTTTTTTTTTGTACTTTTTTCATGAATAGAGATCACTATTCTTAAAACACTGACATATACTATCAATTGGTAACTATTGGCAGGAAAGGATAGGACACAGAACAGAAAAAAAGACAGGATAAGATAGGGTGTTTCTCAGACATGCTACAAGTCATGAGACATGAGATTTTCCTCTAGGATTTCAAGATAAAAAAAAAAGGAATATTTAAATTATTTGTTATTATTCTATCAGAATAAAATCTCGTATTAAAATGATCAAGTAAAAACGAATATTTTTTTTTTTTTGTGGTACCAACTCGATTGCCTTGTCTTAGTAAAATTGACTTTGGGTTTAGCTTTGCACAATCCACCTGTCTATAGCCCATTGCACTGAAGCTCCTTCAGTGATAAACGTTGTAAGGGTTTTTATCACCACGTCAATTTCAATTACTTAAGGTTTATCCTAATTTCCTTCAATTACACTGAAAATATACCCTCTGTCAGATCTGTTGTCATTACTTGGTGTAAGAAAGCCCAAATGATTTCCAACAAAGCCAAGAAATACCCCTGTATAGAGTCAAATATTCATTCATTCTTGGTAAGCCTTCATCATGAATGAACAATGCTCACACTTAGCACCCTGACGTCCTCTTACTTTACAGCATAATGAAGATCTACTTTGAATGCTTCTTCAGACTAGTTGAGTGTAAAGTTGTTAACGTTTTGTTCTCTTGAGCAATACTTGAATAGAAAAATAAGTAGAACTGCTTAGGGGATACAGTGTTGTTAATTAAATAATACAATGCTAATTTTGTAATAAAACATGATCAGCATCCTTTGGCACAGAGTACTGGGTGCAACTTTTTACTATGAAATGTTGCAAAGAAAAATATGGGCATTTAACTCTATCCCTGTCTCAAACCTGTAATTCATACTAATAAAAAAAGCCATGAATGAAGTTCACAGCTTTGGAATGAGTACTCGTTTCAGAATAGGCTTACCTAATGCACTGTCACTCTATTGGAACTGCACTAAAATCTAAAATATAACTTTTTTTTCCTTAAGCTGTCGACCTTGTTAACAATGTGAAATCCTCCACACTGGTGCTTCTTTCATAATTCACATCTAAACACTGTCAGTATCTTGTTTCTTATGTATAGGAATATAGCAGACCCTTCGAGCACCTGGTTATAAATCTTAAGTAAACTGGAATCCTTTGCTCAAGTGGATTCGCGTGGGATATAAAATATGAACCGCTCTTTACTATAATGCCAACTCTTCCTCGATGATTTACTGGAAAACATAAAAAGTTTAATAATTATAAAAAGACTACTCTATGCTGTACATAACTACCATTTTTACTACAGACTGCTTACAATAAATTTGTACATTACTCATAGCTGAGATCCCTGTACTGTGCTGCACTTTCACCCTCAAAAATACAGTCCACAACAATAGCTTCTCTGGCCATAATAATCTATTTTAGATAACTTCTCTGACATCATATTTACGACTCCTTAGCACCATATCTTTCATAAAACTGCTGTCCACATTTTTGGTGTTCATACATAATCGGAAATCAGTTACACAACACACATCTCTGGTAACCACAGTACAACTAAATAACTTAAAATTAAAGAAGGAAAATACAATTCAGATTGTCGTCCTCTACGGAGGAAATCACAATCTCTCTCTAAATAAGAATATAACACTCAGATAGCCTGATCCACAAAGAGCATCAGCCTTTACCTGATATGCAAGGGAGTGGTTAGGGAAGGATTAATAATTTGCATACTCTCATGCAGCCTGTCTATGATACAACTGGCATCACAAGAATCAAACTAAAAGACAGTTTTATTCTAACTCTCCAACAAAATGTTGGATTCTTTTCAAAATAAAATCTTTAAGTTCACATGAGGGAAATGGGGCTATGATTTCCATTTTGTGACTGCTTTGTCTACGAAGGCATTGATATCATTTACACAAAATCCTATTTGTACAGTGAAATAAATCTACTCTTGTGCCACCTGAGGAACTGACAGTGGTTACTGTGATCTGAGGTAAAACCACTTTCATATGTGGCTTGTTCAATTAATGTAAGTGATTTCA
This sequence comes from Penaeus japonicus, assembly GCA_017312705.2. Taxonomy (NCBI): domain Eukaryota; kingdom Metazoa; phylum Arthropoda; class Malacostraca; order Decapoda; family Penaeidae; genus Penaeus; species Penaeus japonicus. The sequence continues at coordinate 79,035 of BOPN01004410.1, read as the reverse complement.
CTATATCAAAAGTCTCCATTCTCCTCAAGTGGCTTTTACAAGACTGGTGAGAATTAACAACTTCGTAACTTCACCAGAAAGAACAGAATGTTTGTTACTGCGTCCTTGTCGGTGGGAGAATTACAATTTTAAGGGCAATTAAACACCAAGGGCTCGTGTTAGAGGTGTGAGGTGTAGGCGCAACACCTGAGCATAGGTCATTGGTCTGTACGCCTGCTCAGTGACTTCCAAAGCTTTCTGACGCCAGCACGTGTCTGAAATAAGATAATTATGAATTACACAACAACATTAGAAACTAACTAGGGAAGCCGGAATGTCACACAATCTTGTTGCAACAATATATAACTGCCTACTTTAAAATGCAAGTCTGTAGACCATCACAGATATGACTAGAGCGTGAATTTCAGCCTACCTTCTTTCTTGACGACCACGTTGCGGATGTCAGGAAACTCTGGACTCATTGGTGAGAAAATAGGTGAATTTAGGATGCCAACAGGTTCTACCAGCGGTCCTTCCCACTCATGCTGAGATTCCTCATTCTCGACCTCCATCTCCATTTCTTCCTCCTCCTCCTCATCCTCCTCACAGATCTCTTCAAATATCTTTTTCGTTGT
>BOPN01004410.1:48421-50921 GCA_017312705.2 Penaeus japonicus | reverse complement strand
ATATATATATATATATGTGTGTGTGTGTGTGTTGTGTGTGTGTGTGTATTGAGCGCCTGTCATGGCGCGCCCGCGTGGCGGGGGAGGCGACGCCCAATCGTGCTTCTGTTTCCGCCGATACAGTTCTTCGTACACTTCTTCTCACGCCTTTCCGAGGCGCCTCGCAGGCAACAATGCAACCCGAGGCCGACAGCTTGTGCAAGGCGGTCATAATAAAACATGTACACAACAGTTGGACGGGGGTTCGCATGCCTGGCGAGCGCGCAGAACGCTCGGCGACCTTCTGTTTATCGCCGGAATTACCACACGCGCACCACGCCGACACGCGCGCGGGTTCAGACACACACACACACGGCGATATGTTCTTCTGTTTAGGAGGCTCCCTCTTCTTTCTCTCCTTTCTTCCCTCTCCCTCCCTCCCTCCCTCCCTCCCTCCCTCTCTCTCTCCCACCCTCTCCCTCTCCCTCTCCCTCCCTCCCTCCCTCTCCCTCCCTCCCTTCCGTCCTTCCTTCCTCCCTCTTCCTTCCCTTTCTTTATTTCTGTGTGTGTGTGTGTGTGTGTGTGTGTGTGTGTGTGTTGTGTGTGTGTGTGTGTGTGTGTGTGTGTGTGTGTGTGTGTGTGTGTGTGTGTGTAATATATAATACAATATATATAATATATAAAGCGTGCCTGTGTGTGCCTGCGTGTGTGCGTGCGTGCGTGCGTGCGTGCGTGCGTGCGTGTGCGTGTGTGTGTGTGTGCGTGTGCATACCTTTGAGTATCTCATCTTTATTGAGCCGAAACAAACATACAAAAGACCACCATTTAAAATCCGTACATACATACTGTACGCACCCAACCTCGCCCTCACACCTACCTACCCACCTCCCCATCCACCCATCCGCCCACCCACAACGAAACAAAAACAAAAAAAACAACAACAAAAAATTCCGAGGCACAGAGAGAGAGCACCACTTCACACGCCAGTTCGAAGTTGCAATTGCCAGTAATTAGTCTTGGCAATGTTGCACCGATGACTTTGCGGGGACGTGGAGGGAGTAGCAGTCCGTTAGGGCTCGATGGGCCACGCCGAGCGGTGCAGGATACTCACGTTACTCACCTGAACCACGTACTCACATGCCGACATTCTGGACTCGCTTCAAACATACCAGCATAATTTACTCACTTACCCACGCACTCACATGCCGACATACTGGACTCACTTACCCTGCGTACTTACAGACATATGTCAGATATTGATATACTTTACTCACCCGGGCAAATATATGTCGACATGCTGTACTCACCCAAGCACTCACATGTTAATAGATTTCATTCACATATCGATATACTTTACTCTTCCATGTACTCATATGTCGAAATACTTTACTCACGTACTCACTTATTCACCCAAAAAAATACAAACACAATATACTCAGTCACTCACGTACTCACAGGTCGACATACTTTACTCACACCACGTACTCACAATACCGATATACTCTACTCACCCATGTAATTCTATGTCAACATACTTTACTTACATACTTACGTACTTGCTTAACATACCGACATACCTACTTTACTGACTTTACGTGACACATACACATACACATACACACACACACACACACACTTTACTCACTTACCCACGTAGCTACTGACCATACCAACATACGCATGCTCACCAAAATACTCACCTCTGTGAACATACCAACATACTGACAGTTATCTCACATAACAAACAATACATAAATAAAAGCAAATCTTACGAATTTTACATAATTCTTACAAGTTCACTTCCTTACTTTCTTGAAGATTTCCCGCAAAAGTAAATACATAAATCAATCAATAAATAAATAAATAAATAATAAAGCGAAACCGTGATTTGTGAAACTGCTATAAAAAATACAAATGCAAATTGAACAACAACAATGACAAAAAAAACAACCAAAAAATAAAATATCTCATACAACATACATCATAAAATAAATCAAAACCGGAAGTGAATCGTTTGTGTTGTTATGGAATTGTGGAAGTGCGGGGGGGGGGGGGGGGGGGGGGGGGGGGGGTGACGTGTACGTGTGGGAACGCGTACTTTTCTGAGTACGTGCAGTCCGGTTGCACATGTGAGCTGCGTGTGTTCATTCACGCGTAACAAAGTAAAGCGAACGTGACTACTTGTCGCGGTTTCTCCGAAAAGAAAAAAACACAAGAAAACAATACCAATAACCACAACAATAATAATAAAAATAACAACAAAAATAATGACGAAAACAACAATAGCTCCCTTCCCATAAAAAAAAAGACAACAGCGACAAAAACAACTCCGAATATGTCTGCGTGTCGAGCAAGGAAACAACAAAAGCAACAACAACAAAAACACAAATAAAGAAAACAGACCCCTGACCAGACAGGGTACAACCAACCTCAAGTCTCAACAAAGTATGTTTACAACACCCTCTGGAACGAGCAAATCACGGAGGGGGATGGGGATGGGTGAGGGGGGGGGGGGGGTGAG
>BOPN01004410.1:25000-27500 GCA_017312705.2 Penaeus japonicus | reverse complement strand
AATAATAATAATAATAATAATAATAATAATAATAATAATAATAATAATTGCAATGATAATAAATAAAGTTAGCAAAAGATGGAGAAGAAGAAGAAAAGGAGAAGAAGCAGCAAAAGTAGCAGAAAAAAAAGGAAAGATAGCAGAAGAAGATGAAGAAGAAGAAAAAGGAGAATGAGAGGTAACAGAATAATAATAATAATAATATTGATAATAAGGAAAGGCAGCAGCAACAGAAGAAGAAGAAGAAGAAGAAAAAGAAAAAGAAAAAGAAGGAGAAGGAAAGGTAGCAGAAGAAGGAGAAGAAGAAGAACGAAAGGTAGCAGAAGAAGAGGGAAAAAAGAAGAAGAAGGAGAGGTAGCAGGAGAAGAATAAGAATGATAATAAGAAGGAAAGGTAGTAGAAGAAGAAGAAAGAAAGAAGAAGGAGAGGTAGCAGAAGAAGAAGAAGAAAAAGAAGAAGAAGGGGAGGGAGCAGAAGAAGGAGAAGAGGAGGAAAAGCCAAGCCTCCGGAGGCGCCCTAGTATGACATTCCTAACCACGACGCGCGAGGTGATAACGAGGCACACGGGGAGTCATTTGGCGATATTTAGAAGAAATAAAAATAAAATAAAAAGACACCGTTATTCCAGAGCCCGCGAGATGACTCACGCTTACTTAGTCTTGTTAATTCATTTTTGCATATGCGCACTTCTACACACACACACACACACACACACACACACACACACACACACACACACACACACACACACACACACACACATACATACGCAGATGCACACATATATAGAGAGGAGAAATATATAGATAGATATGCATCTGCATAATTCTCTCTCTTTCGCTCTCTCTCTCACTGTCTATGTATACACACACACACACTCACACTCACACTCATACACACGCGTGTGTGTGTGTGTATATATATATATATATATATATATATATATATATATATATATATATATATATATATATATATATGTATGTATATACATATATATACATATACATACATACATATATACATACACACACACATGTGAAGTCATTCTGAAACTATTGTTTACACAAAGCTAATGTCTCTAAGTGTAGAAACACCAATGACAAACGTGGGAAGAATGTCACGTACCCCTGCACTTAAAGCTCATTAACACAGTACATTTACATGTTAATTATAGTTTTACGTGACTGCAAATGACGGATTACTGCCAAGGCTTATGATTTTGCAATTAAAGAATTCCAGGATAATGAGAAAATTGAGAGAAGTGGGACTGCGTGTTTGTTTATGGGCGTCTACACACACACACACGCATGTTTTATTCACGTGAATAAATTGCCATCATGCATACTAAACAAGGACATCTCTTAGCTTCATCACTCATGAGAATTAAATCAAAAGTATTCTTCTGCTTACGGAGAAGAAGATTGCAATGGATATGATGTAAGAAAAAATAAGAAAGGCTTATTAACAGTTTCGATGCCTAGTTTTTTTCCATTCACATAACATAATGTTTTTCTATTCACATAACATACTTTTTTCCTATTCACATAACATACTTTTTTTCCTATTCACATAACATAAAGTTTTAAAAATGAATCTTTACCTGTAGACTTATAATGGGAACTTTTTGAGGTCATTCTCTAAGTCCTATATAAGAATCTTCGCCAAAAGATCGGTTTTCTTTCGGTAAAGATAAGAATCAACATTTGCTTATCAATAAATCATATATAGAGATCGTCATCAGCACATCAATGGAAATTAACATGTGTAAAAAAAGATATTCACAATTATGAATTCAGGATGGAATGTAAGCTGCAGTGTACTTCAATACTCGATTATAATGCTGCAACAATTCTTGATTGTGAATTACGCTACTGATATACTACCTCGTCATGTGTAATTCAGTTTTACATTCACTGCTATAAATTCAGTGCATGATTTAGCTATATAAGATATATGACAATTCTATTTAACATACTTCTTAATTCGTTGTATTTATTTTTTTCAAAATTTATCATTATCTTTATCTTATAATTCTGTCTATACCTATACATCAATCTACATTTATCAATATCTACATCGCGATAATAACGATAATGACAAAAATAATTGATAACGCAATAATGATAATAATAATAACAATGGTTACAATCTTTAAAAAAAATGATAATGATAACGATGATAATAATGGTAGTAATGATAATGATGGTATTGAAGATACCAATAATGATAATGGTAATGATGATAATAGTAATGATAATTACTTATCAATATTATCATCATCATTGTTATCCTTATGATTAATATGGTTATCATAATGATTATCATCATTATTATAATTACATTATGATTAATGATAATATCATTATTATCATTATCATTGTTATCATCATCATTATCATTATTACTATCACTATCATTATCATAAAAATCATAATGATGATGATGATAATGATAATGAAGACAATATTAAGGAATATCAAGAGAGTAATATCAATAA
>BOPN01004410.1:12500-15000 GCA_017312705.2 Penaeus japonicus | reverse complement strand
GAATTGAAATAGGTCTAGCGATGTTGCTCTTGCAAGGGAGGGGGGGGGTTAGTAAAGATGTCAGTATGTGTAGAACAAGAATTAAGACTACAATGTTAGGATTAATTTTAGTTACACTATGATTTAACATCTATGATGGTAGAATATTAATAATCATAATGGTGATAATCATGATAGAACATAATGATAATAATAATAATGATAATAAAAACGATAATAATATTAATAATGATAATAATAATAATAATGATAATAATAATAATAAATAATAATGATAATGCTGATGATAATGACAGCATACCCATCCATATACATACCCCCTCACCCTAATAAAACATACAAACACAAACACAAACACAAACACAAACACACACAGAGAAAGCAATGCAAGGTTAGACCGAGGGAAGCAAGCCTTTCCATCCCCGTAGGCGAAATTGTTGTTCCAGAAGGAAGGCAAACAATTGATCTGGGGGGGAGGGGGGGAGGGGGGGAGAGGGAGGGACAAGGGAAACCCACTAGACCGTAGACTTCATCCCGCTGATGATGGGAGCGCCAGCCTCCGCCGCCTCGTGCTGACTACGCCCTCTTTGGAAGTTTGTTTTGCACCGTTTTGCAATGTTTCTATTGTTGTTGCTACTGATTCTATTACTACTACTACTACTATTACTACTACGTATGCTATCCTATTACGTATGCTATTACTATTAATATTACAACAACGTCTACCTCTATTACTGTTAATAATACTATCACTGCTACTACTTCTATTATTGTTTCTACTACTACTACTACTATTACTACTACGTATGCTATCCTACTACTGCGATTACTACTAATATTACAACACCGTCTGCCTCTATTACTGTTAATAATACTATCATTGCTACTACTACTATTATTGTTACTACTACTACTACTTCTACTACTACTACTACTACGTCTACGTATGCTACCCTACTACTGCGATTACTACTAATATTACAACAACGTCTACCTCTATTACTGTTAATAATAATATCACTGCTACTACTACTATTATTGTTACTACTACTACTACTACTTCTACTGCTACCATTATTACTGTTACTACTACTACTACTTCTACTACTTATGCTTCTACTACTACTACTATTAGGCTTGCTATTACTACTAATGCTACTACAATTACTACTACTATTACTGATACAAATACTATTATTAATACCAATACTGCTAATACAAGTAGTACATCTACTATTATTATTACTACAACTACTACTCCTACTGCTATCATCAATGTTGCTATCATTATCATTATTCTTATTACCATTTAAAAAAAATCTTTACCATCATTTTTAGTATCCTTAACATCTTTTAATGATTATCATTATCCTTATTACTATTATCACTTTTTATATCATTATCATTATCATTAACATTGATATTATTATCATTATCATAATTATGGTTATTTTTAGTATTATTGCCTGAGTGACAATATCAATGATGATAAGAAATGATAATGATAAGACCATTAAAGATAATTAAAAGAATTATTTTTGTTATCATCACTGTCATCATTATGATTGGTATAACTATTGTTACCATTATCACTATCAGTAATATCATTATAGGTATTGTTATTATCACCACCATCATTATTATCATTACCAACACTATCATTATTACTATATAACTGAGGCAAGGTAATATTCCTGCTATTTGCAACTTTCTCTTTGCCAACGCATCTTTCCCCTCCAAACCAACAGTGCCGAATCCGTAGAGTTCTTGAGGGGAATCAGGGCAGCCTTTTCCCCTCTTCAAAATGTTCCAAAAAGTCTACGGTTGGCTTCACCAGCTAGGTCGCTAGTTATTACATGTAGTGTATATAGTTATTTATATCATTGGCAAGGGAGAATAGAATTTTTCATCTCTCTCTCTATCTCTCTCTCTCTCTCTCTCTCTCTCTCTTTCTCTCTCTCTTTCTCTCTCTCTTGCTCTCGCTCTCTATCGATATCCCTCCCTCCTTCACCTCTCTCTTTCTCTCTCTCTCTCTCTCTTTCTCTCTCTCTCTCTCTCTCTCTCTCTCTCTCTCTCTCTCCCTCTCTCTCTCTCTCTCTCTTTTTTTTCTTTCTTATTGTTCTTCCTTCTCCCAATTGATACCGAGTATACTGTTATAATCCCCTCCTCCCCCGTTCACATCCATTTATTTACATTTTGCAATTGGTAATTTAGCTTTTGCGTGGTTTGCAATAATAGCAACACGTACGCCTACTTTGATCTGTGCATCGACTGGCGTATCGCGTTACCATGCAACTTTATGACAAATTACATTAGTGACCCTTTGATGCAATGTACAACGCGGGGTTACATTTCAATCAGTGCTATGCGTTGCGGATCACGCCCTTCAGCCTTGCATGTGTTTCGTATTATGTATTATGCAATGTGTAATGTCACCCGGACTCCCGTTCACGCCCATTCTGAAAGGTTTGTAATTATGCTTTATTAGTATCCTTTGTGG
>BOPN01004410.1:0-5000 GCA_017312705.2 Penaeus japonicus | reverse complement strand
AAGGGAAGGGGAAGGGGAAGGGGAAGGAAGGGGAAAGGGAAGGGGAAGGGGAAGGGGAAGAGAAGGGGAAGGGGGAATGGGAAGGAAGGGAATGGGAAGGGGAAGGGGAGGGGGGAGGGGAAGGGAAGGGGGAGGGGAGGGGAAGGGGAAGGGGAAGGAAGGGGAAGGGGAAGGGAAGGAAGGATGGGGATGGGGGAAGGAGAAGGGGAAGGGGTAGGAGAAGGGGAGAGGGTAGGATGGAGGAAAGGGAGGGGGAGATGGATGAAAAAGGAGGGGGAAGATGGAAGGAGAGATTGGGAAGAAAGAAGGGGAGAGGGAGGGGAGAGAGTAGGGGGGAGATTGGAGGAAGAGGAAGGAAAAGGGTTGGGGACGAGGTAGGGAATAAGAAATGGGAGAGGAAAAGGGAGAGGAAGGATGGATGGAGAAGGAGGAAGAAGAAAAAGAGGAGTGGATGGCGGGAGAGTGGGAAGAAAGGAAGGGGGAGAATAGCGGGGAGAGCGAGTCAGATGAATAAAGGGGAGAATATACCTTAGATGAAGTAGCCGGATGAGGGGGTCGGGGGTAGTGGGGCGAGCTCGATAACTGGAAATGGAAAAAGAGAGAGAGAGAGAGAGAGAGAGAGAGAGAGAGAGAGAGAGAGAGAGAGAGAGAGAGAGAGAGAGAGAGAGAGAGAGAGAGAGAGAGAGAGAGAGAGAGAGAGATAGGTAGATAGATAGATAGATAGATAGACAGATAGATAGATAGATAGATAGATAGAGAAAGAGAGAGAGAGAGAGAGAGAGAGAGAGAGAGAGAGAGAGAGAGAGAGAGAGAGAGAGAGAGAGAGAGAGAGAGAGAAAGAGAAAGGTAAATCTAAGACTTAAAATAGCTAATCAGACGCATGTGTTCACAATATTGGATCGTGAATAATTGATAGAACACTCTAGTCAGCTTGGACAACCACTGCGATTAAAACTTGTCGGGAAACACTCACATTTTCTATACTTAGCTGACTCTGGAAAATGAATTGAAAATGGATAGTAATCAGTGTTGACCTTTAGGCGAGAAAAAAAAACAACAAAAAAAACAGTAAAATAGATACAGAGAGAGCGATCGAGTGAGCGAGTCTATGTGTGTGTGCGTGTGTATTTGTGCGTTTGTTTGTGCTTTAGACTGAAAGAGTTTTTTTTTGTGCTCTCTGTGTACTGGGTTAGTAATATTGCTAGCAACACCAACAAAAACAATAATGTCAACTAAGGGGATGGATGATAAATAATGATAACCAATAATAACAACAGTGGTGATGGTATTACACACTCCAGCAAAGAATAATAATCACGAGACTATTAGAAATTTGAATATTACTGGAAATAATAAAATAACGTCACCAAGGAAGGAGTCATAAGGTAATCCAAAGATAGACAGAGTCCGAAGGGATTCCGTTTCACCTCCCTCCTCCTTCCCCCTCCCTCCCCCCCCTTAAGCCCCCCTCCCTTCCCCTAAACCAGCCCCCATCCCCCCTCCTCCAACAGAAGTCTTAAGTCCCTGGCTAGATGGAAAGGCGACAGCTCGGACGTCTTGCAATTGTAGTCGTTAGTCCTGTCGGGAATCATGATGAAGCGACATTTCCCTCCGTGCTCTGTACGGATGTGTATGTATATGTGTGTGTATATATATATATATATATATATATATATATATATATATATATATATATATATATATATATATATATATATATGTATATATGTATATATACATATATATATATATATATATATATATATATATATATATATATATATATATATATATATATATGTGAGTATGTGTGTGTGTGTGGAGACATACAGATGTCGCAGATGATAAAACATAGGTTTCTCCTCACTTCTCTTCTTCCCTCTCTCTCTCTCTCACACGAGATTCACAAAAGACACACAAATTCCCACACAAACGCACACACCTACCCCCCCCCCACTCCCCCACCCAAACACACATCAAGCCAATCCCTCAGAATCCCCCAAAAGAGTCCAAGGTGTAAAAATCTCTCTCTCTCTCTCTCTCTCTCTCTCTCTCTCTCTCTCTCTCTCTCTCTCTCTCTCTCTCTTTTTTTTTGTTACTTGACCACAACAACGCTGGCGGAACCCGTAATGGAAATCAATAAGAGACAAACAACACTCCTTAATGACCTGCAACCTCCTGCAACAGCGAGAGTTTACAAGAGTTCGAAGGGAGAGTCTTTCGGGAGCGAGAGCGGGAATATTTTACACTCCCAGAGGAGGGGCGGGAAGGCAAGAGTGGGCTGACTGATTTCCTTCCTCGCTTTCTCGATTTTAGAGTGTATATTTGTGTCAGTATGAGATGCATGGACTTGATATGCAAAAATTCAGCCTTATATGTACATATATATGTGTGTGTTTACATGTTTATATATATATATATATATATATATATATATATATATATATATATATATATATATATATATATATATATATATATATATATATATATGTATATATATATATATATATATATATATATATGTATATATATATATATATATATATATATATATATATATATATATATATATATATATATATATATATATATATATATATATATATATACACACACACACATAGAGACAGAGAGAGAGACAGAGAGACAGACAGAGAAAAGACAGAGATACATAGAGAAGAAAGAAAGAGAAGAAAGAAAGAAAGAAAGAAAAAAAAGAAAAAAAAAACACTAAAAACAATCTCCCCTAACCAAAAGGAAAAAAGAAAAAGAAAAAGAAAAAAAGAAGAAGAAGAAGGAGAAAAGAAAGAGGAAGGACTTCCAGGTCATTGACAACTTAGTCGCCCAAAGAAAGCTTCAGAGGGTAAAGCGGAGGGTCATTTGGCTCCTGTCTATCGCATTCAGGAGGGTGTCAGCGCGACCGTCGGCTTCTCTTTCACTTCCCTTCGGCCGCGAACTTTAAGAAGGGGAGAGGGGAGCGGGGAGGGGTGAAAGGGTGGAGGTTGGGGGAGGAGGGGCGAAGGGAGTGAGGAAGGAGGAAAGGAGGGAAGTGTGAGATTGGGAGGTGGAGGGAAGGGGGAGGGGAGATCGTGGGGAGGATGGGAAGGGGAGGTGGAGATGGAAGGAGAGAAGAAATGGAGAGATAGAGAGAGGGAGAGAGAGAGAAAGAGAGAGAGAGAGAGAGAGAGAGAGAGAGAGAGAGAGAGAGAGAGAGAGAGAGAGAGAGAGAGAGAGAGAGAGAGAGAGAGAGAGAGAGAGAGAGAGAAAGAGAGACGAAGAGAGAGAGAGAGAGAGAGAGAGAGAGAGAGAGAGAGAGAGAGAGAGAGAGAGAGAGAGAGAGAGAGAGAGAGAGAGAAAGAGAGAGAGAGAGAGAGAGAGAGAGGGAGAGGGAGAGAGAGAGAGAGAGAGAGAGAGAGAGAGAGAAAGAGAGAGAGAGAGAGAGAGAGAAAGAGAGAGAGAGAGAGAGAGAGAGAGAGAGAAAGAGAGAGAGAGAGAGAGAGAGAGAGGCTAAAAACAACAACAACAAAAAGAAGAAAAAAACAGGGCAGAATATAAAAAAAAGTATCTCAGAAGAAAAGCAACTGTGTGCAACAGAGAAAGAATATCATATTACCCCAAGACTTTGTACATTTACTTAGTTTTTGTCCTAGTGAGAGGAGTAAAGGGGTGAAGAGGCAAGTAGCTTACCCAGCCTCCTCTTGGGAATGATTTCGGCCCACAGGAGGGAAGTGGAGATAAGTGGCAAAGGGAGAAATTGTATGATATGGAACTAATGAACTTGATTGATGTGCTTATATATATCCATACATACATGTAAATACATTTATTTATGTGTGTATGTGTGTATATATATATATATATATATATATATATATATATATATATATATATACACATATATATACCTATCTATCTATCTATCTATCCATCTATATCTATCTATCTATCTATCTATCTATCTATCTATCTATCTATCTATCTATCTATCTATCTATCTATATATATATAATATATATGTATGTATATATATATATATATATATATATATATATATATATATATATATATATATATATATATATATATATATATATATATATATATTCACATACACACACACACACACACACACACACGCACACACACACACACACACACACTTACACATTTATATGTGTGTTGGTGTCTGCAATCAGCCAACCCTATTTGACCTATATTTTTCCTATTCTTGAATACCTTTCTTTACTTTTCGTTCCAACCTCAAATATATTACACGAGCGCATTTATCCCTTAGCCTCATGTCAACGAACACATCTTTCAAGTAATTCCTTCTTCGCTAATATGCTGAACAACAAACACCAAACAAACAAACGAACCGAAAAAACAACAGCAATATTTCCAGATGCCATCAGAGCGCTGGTTCTTTTATCTCGAGATTTTCCAAAAGAACTGCCCGATGCTCACAGTTAATCAGACGGGTTTGCTTTTATCCCTAATACAGGAAAATTGCTGTATTACTGTCCGGTCAATAGCATGTCAAAATGGCACAGCCGGAATAAACCTTTATTTTATCCAGGAAAAGCGACCACAAACACGGTTATCACAGGCGTGGAGAAGGCCGATCGTATATCCAAGTTTAGGATAAGTCACAAAAGGTTATAACAGGTAAGAAGATTGCTTTGTTTAGGCGGATTAAGGTTAATTATATATACGCTGGCAAATGCGGGAGAGAGAGAAAGAGGGAGCGGGTGTTGGTGGTGGGAGGGTGAGGGCGGTGAGAGACTTCTGTGCTTGTGTGAGAGAGATCAAAGGAGAGAGAGAGAGAGAGAAATCCATCTATATATCTATCTATCTGTCCATCTATCCATCTATCTATCTATCTATCATATGCATATATATATATATATATATATATATAGAGAGAGAGAGAGAGAGAGAGAGAGAGAGAGAGAGAGATAGATAGATAGATAGATAGATAGATAAATATATATAGATAT
>BOPN01004409.1:110407-115307 GCA_017312705.2 Penaeus japonicus | reverse complement strand
GTGATTGGTCGCCCGACTGGATCGAGCGAAGCCACGCCTTCCTTCAGGGGAGGCGGAGCGGCCGAGGCCGTGATCTGCCTTCATTGGACTGGCTGTTAGCAGAGGTGTCAGCGCGCGTCGAAGCTCTCGCTGCGAACGACCTCAACGACCACAACAACCTCGGATCCTAACGAGGTCCCGAGAGCCCTCAGCCTCATAGAACGTAACATTTCAAATATACCATTTTCGGCGCAAGGTGGAAGCACGCGACTCGCGCCCCGCCCACCTCGAGTGAGCGAAGGCGAGAGAACGCTCCCCACCGCCTGTCCTTCGCCCAATTTCGAAATGTATCGTTCACGCAACCCACAGCAGCGTGTCCGCCTCATGCAACGACAGCCCGAAGGGCGGGAGAGGCCCAGGGCGGCGCACGACGGGATGCACGCGCATGCGCCGGTCGGGGGATGTCTCCCGCCCGACACTATAACCAACACTATAACCAACACTATAACCAACACTATAACCCAACACTATAACCACTATAACCAACACTATAACCCATCACTATAACCAACACTATAACCCATCACTATAACCAACACTATAACCCAACACTATAACCAACACTATAACCAACACTATAACCCAACACTATAACCAACACCATAACCCAACACTATAACAACACAATAACCAACACTATAACCCATCACTATAACCAACACAATAACCCATCACTATAACCAACACTATAACCCATCACTATAACCAACACTATAACCCAACACTATAACCAACACTATAACCCAACACTATAACCAACACTATAACCAACACCATAACCCAACACTATAACCAACACTATAACCCATCACTATAACCAACACCATAACCCAACACTATAACCAACACTATAACCAACACTATAACCAACACTATAACCAACACTATAACCAACACTATAACCCAACACTATAACCAACACTATAACCAACACTATAACCCATCACTATAACCAACACTATAACCAACACTATAACCCATCCTCCTCCTCACCTCTCCCACGCCTTCCATTCATTCTCTCGCGCCATCCCTCGCCTCGCAGTTATTTGCTTACGCCGTTTACTATTTGTTCTTCGTTTATTGTTTGTTCTCGTCTATTCTCTCGCACCAAATACATCATCTCGTATTCACTATTTGTTCACTTCGTTATTATTTGTTCTTCGTTTATCATTTGTTCACTTACTTCATCTGTTCACCTACTTTGTTTGTTCACTTACTTTATTTGTTCACTTGTGTTATTTACTAAAAAGGGCGTGAATTTACCCCCTTTTACAAGCCATTATGACAAACCAAACAAACAAAAAGAAAAGAGCGACCCACTGAACCGGCCGCAGGTCCCAGGACCTGCGGGGCGGCAGTCGAGGGTCTCACCTGCGGAAGGTCCGCCTCGCGGGGATTCCCCCCACGAACCGGACAATACCAGGCGATAAAAAAAAAAAAAAAAAAAAAAAAAAAAACTATTTTTTTCGTTATGTTGTGCTAAATTACGTTATGCTATGTGCACTTAGTCACCCACCTCACTGCTCACCTCACGCACCCCCCCCCTCTAGCCACCTCCTCTCTCCTCGCCACTCCCCCCCCCCCTTCCTTGCCATCCCTCACCTCCCCCCCCCCTTTCCTTGCCACCCCTCACCTCCCTCCCCCTCGCTCCTCGCCCCCCCTCCCCCTCCCCGCCACCCCCTGCCCTTTCCCACACCTCCCATTCATTCGCTCATTCACTCTCGCTCGCTGCCTCCCCCCCCCTTCCTTGCCATCCTCCCCCCCCCCTTCCTTGCCATCCCTCACCTCCCCCCCCTTCCTTGCCACCCCTCCCACCTCCCTCCCCCTCGCTCCTCGCCCCCGCCTCCCCTCCCCGCCACCCCCTGCCCTTTCCCACACCTCCCATTCATTCGCTCATTCATTCTCGCTCGCTGCCTCCCCCCCCCCTTCCTTGCCATCCCTCACCTCCCCCCCCCCTTCCTTGCCACCCCTCACCCTCCCTCCCCCCCTCGCTCCTCGCCCCCGCCCTCCCCCTCCCCGCCACCCCCTGCCCTTTCCCCTGCACCTCCCATTCATTCGCTCATTCATTCTCGCTCGCTGCCTCCCCCCCCTTCCTTACCATCCCTCCTCCCCCCCCTTCCTTTACCCCCTCACCTCCCTCCCCCTCGCTCCTCGCCCCGCCTCCCCCTCCCCGCCACCCCCTGCCCTTTCCCACACCTCCCATTCATTCGCTCATTCATTCTCGCTCGCTGCCTCCCCCCCCTTCCTTGCCATCCCTCCCCCCCTTCCTTGCCATCCCTCACCTCCCCCCCCCCTTCCTTGCCACCCCTCACCTCCCTCCCCCTCGCTCCTCGCCCGCCTCCCCCTCCCCCCGCACCCCCTGCCCTTTCCCACACCTCCCATTCATTCGCTCATTCATTCTCGCTCGCTGCCTCCCCCCCCCCTTCCTTGCCATCCCTCACCTCCCCCCCCCCTTCCTTGCCACCCCTCACCTCCCCCTCCGCTCGCTCCTCGCCCCGCCTCCCCCTCCCCGCCACCCCCTGCCCTTTCCCACACCTCCCATTCATTCGCTCATTCATTCTCGCTCGCTGCCTCCCCCTTCCTTGCCATCCCTCCTCCCCCCCCCCCTTCCTTGCCACCCCTCACCTCCCTCCCCCTCGCTCCTCGCCCCGCCTCCCCCTCCCCGCCACCCCCTGCCCTTTCCCACACCTCCCATTCATTCGCTCATTCATTCTCGCTCGCTGCCTCCCCCCCCCCTTCCTTGCCACCCCCTCCCCCTCCCCGCCACCCCCTGCCCTTTCCCACACCTCCCATTCATTCGCTCATTCATTCTCGCTCGCTGCCTCCCCCCCCTTCCTTGCCATCCCTCCCCCCTTCCTTGCCATCCCTCACACCTCCCCCTTCCTTGCCACCCCTCACCTCCCTCCCCCTCGCTCCTCGCCCCGCCTCCCCCTCCCCGCCACCCCCTGCCCTTTCCCACACCTCCCATTCATTCGCTCATTCATTCTCGCTTCGTGCCTCCCCCCCCCTTCCTTGCCATCCCTCACCTCCCCCCCCCCTTCCTTGCCACCCCTCACCTCCCTCCCCCTCGCTCCTCGCCCCGCCTCCCCCTCCCCGCCACCCCCTGCCCTTTCCCACACCTCCCATTCATTCGCTCATTCATTCTCGCTCGCTGCCTCCCCCCCCCCCTTCCTTGCCATCCCTCACCTCCCCCCCCCCTTCCTTGCCACCCCTCACCTCCCTCCCCCTCGCTCCTCGCCCCGCCTCCCCCTCCCCGCCACCCCCTGCCGCTTTCCCACCTCCCATTCATTCGCTCATTCATTCTCGCTCGCTGCCTCCCCCTTCCTTGCCATCCCTCCCCCTCCCCCCCTTCCCTTGCCACCCCCTCACCTCCCTCCCCCTCGCTCCTCGCCCCGCCTCCCCCTCCCCGCCACCCCCTGCCCTTTCCCACACCTCCCATTCATTCGCTCATTCATTCTCGCTCGCTGCCTCCCCCCCCTTCCTTGCCATCCCTCCCCCCCCCTTCCTTGCCATCCCTCACCTCCCCCCCCCCTTCCTTGCCACCCCTCACCTCCCTCCCCCTCGCTCCTCGCCCCCGCCTCCCCCTCCCCCGCCACCCCTGCCCTTTCCCACACCTCCCATTCATTCTCCATTCATTCTCGCTCGCTGCCTCCCCCCCCTTCCTTGCCATCCCTCACACTCCCCCCTTCCTTGCCACCCCCTCCCCCTCCCCGCCACCCCCTGCCCTTTCCCACACCTCCCATTCATTCGCTCATTCATTCTCGCTCGCTGCCTCCCCCCCCCCTTCCTTGCCATCCCTCACCTCCCCCCCCCCTTCCTTGCCACCCCCTCCCCCTCCCCGCCACCCCCTGCCCTTTCCCACACCTCCCATTCATTCGCTCATTCATTCTCGCTCGCTGCCCTCCCCCCTTCCTTGCCATCCCTCACCTCCCCCCCTTCCTTGCCCACCCCCTCCCCCACCCCGCCACCCCTGCCCTTTCCCACACCTCCCATTCATTCGCTCATTCTTTCTCGCTCGCTGCCTCCCCCCCCCCCTTCCTTGCCATCCCTCACCTCCCCCCCCCCTTCCTTGCCACCCCTCACCTCCCTCCCCCTCGCTCCTCGCCCCGCCTCCCCCTCCCCGCCACCCCCTGCCCTTTCCCACACCTCCCATTCATTCGCTCATTCATTCTCCTTTCCGCTGCCTCCCCCCCCTTCCTTGCCATCCCTCCCCCCTCCCCCCTTCCTTGCCACCCCTCACCTCCCTCCCCCTCGCTCCTCGCCCCGCCTCCCCCTCCCCGCCACCCCCTGCCCTTTCCCACACCTCCCATTCATTCGCTCATTCATTCTCGCTCGCTGCCTCCCCCCCCCCTTCCTTGCCATCCCTCACCTCCCCCCCCCCTTCCTTGCCACCCCCTCCCCCTCCCCGCCACCCCCTGCCCTTTCCCACACCTCCCATTCATTCGCTCATTCATTCTCGTTCGCTGCCTCCCCCCCCCCCCCACCCCTCCCATTCACTCACCGTGAAAGCACTGCACTCTGTACATTGCATCACTTGCAACGCTGTATCTGAGAACAGCTGATGAAGTTCTGTTATCCAATATGTATCTGAGAACAGCTGATGAAGTTCTGTTATCCAATATGTATCTGAGAACAGCTGATGAAGTTCTGTTATCCAATATGTATCTGAGAACAGCTGATGAAGTTCTGTTATCCAATATGTATCTGAGAACAGCTGATGAAGTTCTGTTATCCAATATGTATCTGAGAACAGCTGATGAAGTTCTGTTATCCAATATGTATCTGAGAACAGCTGATGAAGTTCTGTTATCCAATATATATCTGAGAACAGCTGATTAAGTTCTGTTATCCAATATATATA
>BOPN01004409.1:92907-95407 GCA_017312705.2 Penaeus japonicus | reverse complement strand
TTCACAGGTGCTCTCCGAGTTCTGAAACTTCATATATATATATATATATATATATATATATATATATATATATATATATATATATATATATATATATATATATATATATATATATATATATATATATATATATATATATATATATATATATATATATATATATATATATATATATATATATATATATATATATATATATATATATATATATATATATATATATATTATAAGAAGAATACTTTTTTTTTAAATATAGTGGAATATATATAAGGATAATATATTTTTTTTAATATAGAAGAATAAATATATTATGAGAATAATACTTTTTTTCAAAACCTATATGATATTATGACTATTTTACAGATAGGCTTTAGACTTTTGATGTCTAGAGAGAGAGAGAGAGAGAGAGAGAGAGAGAGAGAGAGAGAGAGAGAGAGAGAGAGAGAGAGAGAGAGAGAGAGAGAGAGAGAGAGAGAGAGAGAGTGTATAGAGAGAGAGAGAGAGAGAGAGAGAGAGAGAGAGAGAGAGAGAGAGAGAGAGAGAGAGAGAGAGAGAGAGACTGTAGAGAGAGAGAGAGAGAGAGAGAGAGAGAGAGACTGTATAGAGGGAGAGAGAGAGAGAGAGAGAGAGAGAGAGAGAGACTGTATAGAGGGAAAGAGAGAGAGAGAGAGAGACTGTATAGAGGGAAAGAGAGAGAGAGAGAGAGAGAGAGACTGTATAGAGGGAAAGAGAGAGAGAGAGAGAGAGAGACTGTATAGAGGGAGAGAGCAAACCCACCAGCACGAGGAGGTTACAGGTACAGCATCTCCTTTATTGATGACTACTCCGGAGCTCTTAGAATTTACCTAATTAAAAGTAGGAGTGATACAGTGACAGCTATAAAAAAGATATCTTGCAGAAACAGCACCATATGGGAATATCAAACGCTTAAGATGTGACCACGGAACAAACAAGTTCAGAACACTCTTAAAAGAGAACAAGATTAAACAAGAGTTCTCTGCACCCTATTCACCACATCAGAATGGCACAGTTGAGAGATCTCACAGGTCAATATTTGACATGGCTCGCTGTTTGCTGATTGAATCAAAATTACCTAAGGATATGTGGAGTTATGCTGTGAAGACTGCCCGTTACATCAGGAATAGGTGCTATAACCCCAGGACTCAAAAGAACCCAGTAGAAAGGCTTACTGGAAGACGGCCAAACATAAGCAAAATGAATGTCTTTGGAACAAGATGTTTTGCATATGAACAAGAGAGTAAGAAATTAGATTCAAGGAGTAAGGAGGGAGTATTTGTGGGCTATGATGATCAAAGTCCAGCCTACGTGATCTACTTTCCAGATACCCAGACTATAAGAAAGGTAAGAATAGTCTCTCTCGGTATCTATATAATATTCGGTAAGAAAATTCGTTTATTTCTTGTATTTTTCTATAAAGAATAATATTAGAAGCATGTTTAAACATATTAGTTAATCCTGTAAATACTCGGACCGTTTTTATGACTTACAGAGGAATATTTAAGGAGTAACTCTCGCAAAGTTGTTTGTGTTAACTATGGTGTTTTTATATTCCAAAGCGTTATGGCTATTAAACGAAAGTTTAGGAACGAGTGGCTCGCGTTGGATGAGTTCATATATATCATATATGAGTTCATAAATATATATATATATATACATACATATATGAGCTTTACAGGTGTTGGCCCTGCCTACGACCCAGGCCTCGGCAGAGATTAGTTTCAGGTGTTGGCCCTGCCTACGACCCATGCCTCGGCAGAGATTAGTTTCAAACATTAATCTGATTAAAACAGACACCCGTAATAGACTTTTTTTTTTTTTTTAGTTTGTAAAGATTTCTTAAATTCTATGACACACTTAATTTATATTTCAATTTCTATTTGGTTTGACTTCATTTCTATTTCTTAATTTCTATTTGGTTTGACTTCATTTCTATTTCTTAATTTCTATGCTTAATTTCTATGACACACTTAATTTCTATTTTAATTTCTATTTCTATTTGGTTTGACTTCATTTATATTTCTCAATTTCTATGCCTGATAAAATCTGATAAAAACGGACACCCGTAATAGACTGCTAATGCCTCCTCTGCAGGCATTGGTGGTTTTATCAGAGGCTGTGCAGGATGCCCAATGGTGGGTACGATTTGCCACGCACAAGGATAGCCTATTCTCAGTCTGCGAAGCCTGACTTCAGCACACCTTGATATTCTGGGGGAGAGTATCAGCGTCTCATAGCCTGTTCCGATTTGGCTTATACATCAATATTCACCCAGAGAAGTGTCCAATTTTCTTTCTTTTTCTCATTTTCAACCTTCTTTTCTATTTTCCCGTCTCTCACTCCCGGCCTCTATCCCTCTTCTCTCTTTCTCTCTCGTTTTCCCTCTTATTTTGTATCCAGTCTTCGCTTCAAACCAGTACTGATCTCAAACAATTGTAAGTTCTGAGGCATCACTTGGTAATCTCTCTCTCTCTGTCTCCTT
>BOPN01004409.1:62907-65407 GCA_017312705.2 Penaeus japonicus | reverse complement strand
CTATTATGTATATTATCAATGATAATAATAATATCAATAATATTAACTAGAATAATGATCAATATGTTTTTCTATATCTATCTATTTATCTAGATAGATAATCTATCTATCTATCTATCTATATATAATCTATTAGATTGGAGTTTAAGTATTATTAATATGCCAGCCCATTGTCCCTCAATATGATAATTCTATATATATAAACATATATTTTTTTCTTTGTAATAAGCCTAGGCACATATCTGATAAAGATAATCTAAAATCTATAAAAAAGTATAGAATGATAATAATTTCAATGTTTCAGGTGAGCGAAATGAACTAAATGCCAGGACTGCATGGAGAGCAAATGCCAACAAAGGAATTTTTAGATTAATGTTGGAATAAAAGACATTCTGGATATAAAAAAGGAAGGAGAAGAAGAATAAAAGCTAAGGCATTTATATGTTTCATTGTATTTCACTGATTTTATTTCTTTATCAAAAATAGAGGTAATGAAAGTAGCTTTATAGACAATGGCTTCAGTTGATATAACTACAAATTGTATATTATGCTATGGAAGCAAAATAAGGGAAGAAAAGAAAGATAGCAAGAAAAAAATATATATATATCAAAGAGTTTTGTATAACTAACATGTATCTATTTATCTACATATATGTATGTATATATATGTGTGTGTGTACAAATATATTATACATATGTATATATATACATATATATATTTCTTACATGCTGCGTGCTTCATATATTTAATGCTCAACTACTCTGCACATATAATCATTATCTATTTATTTAACTATTTTTTTGTTATAACTCTATCTAGGTATTGTTTGAAATTGAAACTATATATGTGTGTGTGTATGTGTGTGTGTGTGTGTGTGTGTGTGTGTGTGTGTGTGTCTGATTTGCTTATGCATTATACATAAATGCATTTTTTGAGAGAGAGAGAAAGTAAGAGAGAGAAAAAGTAAGAGAGAGAAAGAGAAAGAGAGAAAGCGAGAGAGACAAATAGAGAGAGAGGGAAAGAGAATATGAGAGAAAGTAAGAAGAAAAAAGAGAAAGAGAGAGAGAGAGAAAGAGATAGAGAAAGAGAGAAAAGCTCCTTGATCATGACCACCAGCAAGGTACTCACCAAGGACTCTCAGCTCCGGCAGCCGCCCAGGGAGCGAGGACAGAGCGGGGAGAAGAGCCTGGTAGTGGTGGTCGTCCTTCACGGCCAAACGGAGCCACCCGAGCCCCGAGGGCAACGCCGCCAAGGCCGACCCGCTCAGCTGCCCCTCGAACTCCGTGACTCGGAGGGTCGCGCTGTGCGGAGACACAAGCTTTGCATTGGAGTCTGGATGGAAATGGCCCATTTGCAATGGCTCTTCACGGAAAGGGGGAAGACGAGCTTGCAATTGCCCTTAGCGGATGACTATATAATTGCACTGGAGTATATATATGTATATATATATACTTATATATATATTTATATTCATATATATATGTACATATGTGTATACATATGTGTATACACATACATACATGCATACACACACAAAGATATATATATATATATATATATATATATATATATATATATATATATATATATATGTATATAGATACATATATATACATATGAATATATGATAATATTAATTATAGTAATCGTCATAACACTAATTATAATATAAATTATAATAACATCCATAATGGTGATGATAGTAATGATAACAAATATAAGGACAACAAATTTTACCATAATAATGATAATAATATTAATTTCCATAATGATAATAAGTAACATTAATAACGGCTAACAATAATACTGGATGATGATAATATTGCTAATAATAATAATGATGATAAAAGTTAATGAAGATGATGATTATGATAATGATGATAAAAACAATATTAGCTGATGATGATGATGATTTTGATGATGATGACGATGATTATGGTGACAATGGTGATTTAGAAGATGATGATTACAAAGGAAATAGGCTTCAGTTATGGTGAATATGGTAGTGATAGTGATGATGATGAGGAGGATTAATATGACGATTCTGAAGATGAGAATTACGAAGATGGTGTTTATGATGATGGTGATGATTATGATGATGGTGATTATGATTATGATAATGATAATAAAGATAATCATGGCGGTAGTGATTAAGATGATTATTATAATAATGATGATAATTTTGAAGATTATGATTATAATGATGATGATTATGATAATGATTAAGATGATTTTGAATCTGATGATGATGAGGATTTTGAAGATGAAATTGATGATGATTGAGAGAATGATGAGGTTGATGATAATGACTATGAGGATGATGACGATCATGATGATGATTATGATGAGGATGACTATGATGATGATAATAATGATGCTAGTCATGATGATTAAGATGCCGATTATGATGATAATGATGATTATGATGATATATGATGATGATGCTCTTCAAATTGGTGATGATTGTGATATATATATACAGTATATATATATATATAT
>BOPN01004409.1:55407-57907 GCA_017312705.2 Penaeus japonicus | reverse complement strand
ATAGATACTGATCCACAGTCGAAAAGGACAAAAAGTTTTAGGTCATAGATATGAGGGTATGATATATAAATTATTTATGTTCAACGCATGTAAACGAACCTAACACTCATGGTTTTTCCTTTCCATAAGCGTCTCAGACAATTCATTCGTTTCTCATAATTTCTTCCACTTTAAGTAAAAACATTCCTTTGATAATGAGAATAGCAATTCCGGAACACAATTCGCTCTCATTGCCAAGTCCAAACCTATTCTATATTTCTCGCCGAGTTGTTTTGCAATAAGGATGCCAACCACGGCAACATCATGCAACCATAAAGAGCTGTTGTGCTGAAGCGCTGGGATGACTAGGCCTTCGGGAACAACGGTGTGTCCCGCTGACACACTATTTCTATTTTCTTACTCTTCCTCACTCGATTCATACGGTTGTGTATACGTGCAAACCCACATAAACACACATTTACTGTATACATATACATACATACATATATACATATATCTATATACATATGTGTATATATATGTGTGTCACAGGTCCGTTTACTCCGTGGAGAGAGAGGATCAGTGCAGCCAGGTCAATCAGAAAAAGCACCAGAACAGAACATGCGGTTTATTACAGGATAAACAGACATAACAGAAACACAACATTACAAATGAGTACAGGCATAGAAAACATTACCAAGGCAGGAAAAGGTGAGGAAGACGAGGTCGCATGGTGGAGAGGAGACGGCTGGTACACGGAAACAGGAGCGTAGGATCAACTGGGTCAACTAACAAAATTTTCCAAAATCGGGCTTTTTGTAGCTGGCCTTCGTGCCAGCTACAAGCACCCCCGTTCCTCATCACCAGACCTCAACCAATCACGAGTGACCTGAGCTGCGAGGTGTCGCTACCATGCACCGACGTCAGGGCAGGACATCGGGCGAAGCTTGCCCCTGCACACCGACCAATCAGGTCGCTTGCTGCCACTGACCTACCTCGCGAGTCGGGTCCTCGTGTACCTGCCCGGTTGCACTGACGCACCTGTACCCACACACACAGCGTAATAACCATTGCAAAGCAACACAAGAACAACATAAGAGAACAACATTCATATTTATATGTACAATTATAACAAAATCAACCTAGCTAATCTCGCAGTTGTGACAATATGTATGTATGTATGTATGTATATGTATATATAGGTTTATATATATATATATATATATATAGATAGATATATAGATAGATAGATAGATAGATAGATAGATAGATAGATAGAAAGAGAGAGAGAGAGAGAGAGACATAGAATGATATTTTATATGTATTTTTTAGTATAGGAAATGGGAATTCTTAAAGGAATAACAGAATGTATCAGAAATTTTGAGGTTTCGTTGAATTTTTGTTTTATTTCATGGAGGGAAGTAGTTCAAGCAGATGTATAAAGAGTGTAACTTCAAATGTTTTAAATTTCTAAACAGGCAATCTTCAAAAAAAAAAAAAAAAAAAAAAAAAAAAACATGAAACTTAAGTAATGTGCTCGAAAATTGCCCTACATCCATACACTTATTGTTTCATACACAACATTCCTTCAGGAATAAAAGAATTCCCAAAGAAAGATTATAATTTGCCTTGGAAGATTTACACTCTACATGGGCAACCAAGTAGAGAAGAATTGATACTAAAAGAATAAATATATATCTACTTGTTTTAGTAAACGAAAACAAGTTAGGTCAAGAGAAACAGATGTTTTCTCATAGTGTAGAGAAAACTTGTACATGTAGGCTTATAGAGCCTCCACCACAGACATACACATACCGTACAATAAAGATAAGTACATGTGAATATAGATGCATTCTAATTAGATATCTAATCTCACCTTATCATACTCCGCTGTGTCTCGATAGCAGTAGCTTGGTACTTCTTAGCGCTACCACTTTCACCACAGATCTTGCGCTTGACACCAGACGCTAATTCTCTGTGGCAGAATAGAAAAAACAATTAGATCTTTTCTGGATGATATATGCCTAACCAGAGAACAGATAAGGGAAAATGTCAGAATATCAAATGACATTAATGATTAGTGATTGATTATCAAATTTTAATAATCTTAAAATTATTTGAAGGTTGCAACAACAAATAAATCCTATACTCATCTTCTTTGCACACACATGTATGTATAGACTTTTGCATGCATGTGTGTGTATATATATATATATATATATATATATATATATATATATATATATATATATATATATATATATATATATATACAGACAGACAGACAGATGTTTATTTACAGAAACCTGAATTCATATAAGTAACAAGATTGAATAAAGCTCAGAAAAAAGGTCTATACGAACTTCAAAATCAGTCAGTGTAAATACAATAGACATTAAACCTATGATAAGGAAGCGAGGGAGAAATGCATATATTTTTTTATTTTTTTTATCTTATTGATTTATAGTTCAGATATAGATTTAAGGCAATAAAAGCAAATGCTCACCCTTTTGCTCCAGCA
>BOPN01004409.1:10000-11610 GCA_017312705.2 Penaeus japonicus | reverse complement strand
TGTGTACACATATATATATATATATATATACATATAAATATATAAATATATATATATATATATATATATATATATATATATATATATATATATATATATACTGTCTATACACTCATGTCTCGTTCAGATGCTGAGGAGTGAATTTTCCTCCATGGTCATCTCTAACAAACTTTTGATGGATCGCAGATGATCACGAAACACCTTGAATTTTTTATGAGGTTTTATGAAACTTATCTTCAAGTTCAGAGAAAATTTTCTTCAACATCTTGATATTTTTTTACATATAAATTGGATTGCATAAATCTATACTCAGATAGACCTACTTAGTCATGCAAACTTATGTTCGTCTCCTGATATTCATATAGACATGTTTGCATGATTTATAGTAGTAATGATATTGATAATGCTGATGATAATGAGGATTGGAATGATAAGAATAAAGATAATTGAGATTATAGTGGTAACAGTAATGATAAGATCAGTAATAAAGATAATAACAATTACCATGGTTGTGATAATAAGGATAATAATAATGATGATAATGATTTTAACAACATCAGAAAAGGCAACATCACAAAAAAAATAATGATAATACAAAACACATAAAATCATGATAACAGTAGTGGAAACGATAATACATAGTTGACAATAACACAACAAAGACAACAACAAAATTTACACAAAAAACACGACCAACACGAACGTACCGAACCGCATGTACAAAGACAGACACACGAATATAACACGGATGAAATAAACGAACCGAGATTCACTCAAGTAAACCCGAAGATAACATAGATAACACAACGTAACAGCTTCCGGCAAGTAACATTCATGAGGCTATAAATTAACACTGTGACAGAGGAGGGGAAGGGGGGGGGGTCAAACACATCCACCGAGGGATCAGGATATGTCAGTCAAGTGGAAGAAGGTGGACTTGATTGCAGTGGATGGATTATTGGTGGATGATATATCATTGTGATAGATATGATGTGAAGGTAATGTTATTTGTAAGTCTTTTTTTCTTTCTTTCTTTCTTTCTTTTTGATTAGAAGATCGCATGAGGGAATAGTGAAAGATCTATCTTCATTTTTTTTTTAATCTACCTTGTGAACGATTATTATTATAGTCATTACAAGGGCCATTATTTTTATTACGATTATTTATTTTTTTCATTATTACTGATATCCTTACTGTTGTTACATTATCATCATTATTTTCATTATTATTTCTATTGTTTTTATCATCATCATTGTCATTATCATCATCATTATCATTATCTTATCAATAACATCATTATCATCCTTCTCGTCATCCTTATTTTTATCATTATCAACACTGCCATTGCTATTTGCAGACACCAGATACATTTTATAAGGATTTGATAATACAGTACCAGTGAAAGCGAATGCAAAAACACCATTATATTCCTATCATAGGTTCGGTAAGCTAAAAGCCATGCATGATTTTGACTCGCCATTATATCTCTCTCATGCATAAAGTTGCTCAGGAGGAAGACTCTTGTCCTGCTTTAAAATGCATATTGTCATTTTCTTGGTAATTGAAGAAAGAGGCATTTTGTGCATAGCTTTTTTACTTTATTCATATAA
>BOPN01004408.1:122333-125681 GCA_017312705.2 Penaeus japonicus | reverse complement strand
AAAAAAAAAAAAAAAAAAAAAAAAAAAAAAGACAAGACATACAAACTCGCCAAGCCCTCAAAATACTCCACCAATCTTTTGCTTGCTGCCTTTTCCTTTCGCAACACCTGTCCATTTTCATTGTTCACCATTTCCTTTCAATCGTCTCTTAAATGCTCACCTTTTTCTAAAACATTTCTTTGTTTTTTTTTAGAATCTTTCACCTTCCGTTTCGTTTCATTTCTATTCTCCCTGTATTCTCGTATATCCTTAACCAGTACTCAAAACTATCTGCTTAAATAGCTCTTATCCTATTTCCACTCCCTTTGGCTCACACACTCTCTCTATCATTCTTTCTCTCTCTCTCTCTCTTTCGTTCTCTTTCTCTCTCTTTTCTCTCTCTCTCTCTCCCTCCCTCATTCATACACTCTGATACCAACTACTCTCAAAATATCCTCTCTCAGTCTAACTTATTCAACTCACATACTCTCTGTAGCTCTCTCTCTATCTATCTATCTTTCTCTCTCTCTCTTTCTTTCTTTCTTTCTCTCTCTCTCTCTCTCTCTCTCTCTCTCTCTCTCTCTCTCTCTCTCTCTCTCTCTCTCTCTCTCTCTCTCTCTCTCTCTTTCTCTCTCTCTCTCTCTCTCTCTCTCTATCTCCTCTCTCTCTCTCTCTCTCCCTCTGTCTGTCTCTCACGTCCATACGTATATTTGAAATCTCGCCAGCCTTTTCATCACCACTCAAACTTCCCTCCACCAAGTATTAGTCCGACGTCCTTCCTTTTCCTTTCACAATACATTCATAACCTGCAATATCTCTAATACCTTCTTCCATGCTTCCAATACATTGTCTTTGAGCGCTCTGGCCACAATTCTCCGACCATCCGCTTCCACCCAAGGAAAGCCTGCTTATGAAT
The DNA here is from genome assembly GCA_017312705.2 of Penaeus japonicus. Lineage (NCBI taxonomy): Eukaryota > Metazoa > Arthropoda > Malacostraca > Decapoda > Penaeidae > Penaeus > Penaeus japonicus. The sequence goes on along the minus strand of BOPN01004408.1, from coordinate 124,786 downwards.
ATTTCTCTTGCGGTAAGGACTATTTTCCACTACTATCTCCATTTCCGTAGACACTTCTAATAGGTCTTCTTTGTTTTCCTTTCTACCAGGCACTCCCTTTTTTTTCTTCGTCTTGCATATTTGTATGTGGAAGGTGGTAATGCATTTTTTATCATTTTTGTTTTTCAGTTTTTTATGTATATACTTTCTCCCTGACACGGACTCGTAACACAGTCATTACACCTATATATTTACATGGAGTATGTTATATAAAATTATGCCTTATATTTTTTCAGACTAAGTCATAACTAACGTTAAAGTCCAAGATAAACAGTTAATCATAGCGAGTTGATGTATATATCAATACTCGTGTTGTATAGTGAAAATTAGTTGACTGATCAATACTTAGGTACCTGTCAATATAGTTTAGATCCATTGAACTGGGATATCAAAAATGTTTACTAAATCACACACACACACTTATATATATATATAGTTTAAATATCCACATACGCATATACGTTCGATTTTTGCAGTCCACCTTTTTTTTTATTTTTAAGTTTACCGTTATGGTAAACTTCCAAAAGCAGGATAGCAAAAAAAAAAAAAAAAAAAAAAAAAAAGGATATGAACATAAAAACAGCACCTTGTAATAAGAGAGGTGAAAAACATACATGAATAAATAAATAAATTTGTATTAGACATCCGGAAATAAAAAACATACACCTTAATTAAGCATAATAAAGTAAATGCTACCACGACCCCTTCAAAGAGAAAGAAAAAAGAAAGGGTAAAAAAATAAGAAAAAAGGGGAAGTCAACCCTAAATACGGTACAGCAGTATCATAGCCTTGATGATTTAGGCGAACCGTTGCGGCTGATATCCAAATGCGTCAATATTTGACAACCCAACTTCTCGTTAGGTCAAACGGAGAGCAAATTAATATTCGCTGTTTCCTCGTTACTTTGTTAGGTTTTGCCTATACTCTAGCACACGCACACGCGCATGTATATATATATATATATATATATATATATATATATATATATATATATATATATATATATATATATATACGTATATATATATATATATATATATATATATATATATATATATATATATATATATGTGTGTGTGTGTGTGTGTATATACAGATATATATATATATATATATATATATATATATATATATATATATATATATATATATATATGATGTACACACACACACACACACACACACACACACACACACACACACACACACACATATATATATATATATATATATATATATATATATATATATATATATATATATATGCACATATACACACATATACATACCCGCACATCATCCCAAGCAGTGGATAAACGGTACAATAATCATATAACTGGAACCCTCTACCGAACTGGCAATACGAACCCACAATACCCGAAGCACCGAACCTACACTGCCCATGATGATTTCAGTCCACCTTCAGCGTCCATCCCGACTGGCTACACTGCCCATCGCTGCCTCGGAGGAGAGAGCATAAAAGAGCATCGTTACCATTTATGGCGTCAGACCCTTGGCCGGTTCTATGCGTCTCTCTCTCTCTTAAAGCGAACCGGCTTAGGGATGGCTGGTATGATGCTCTGCTCTCTGTCTCTTGTTCTGTCTCTCTCTCTCTCTCGCTCTCTGTCTCTCTCTTTCTCGCTTTCTCTTTCTTTTCTCTCTTCCTTTCTTTTCCCTCTCACCCTCTTTCTCTCCTTCTTTCTCTTTCTCTCTCTCTCTCTCTCTCTCTCTCTCCCTCTCTCTCTCTCTCTCTCTCTCTCTCTCTCTCTCTCTCTCTCTCTCTCTCTCTCTCTCTCTCTCTCTCTCTCTCTCTCTCTCTCTCTCTCTTCCTCTCCTCCTTTCTCTCCCCTCTCACTCTCTTTCTCTCCTCTCTCTCTCTCTCTCGCTTTCTCTCCTTCTCTCTCTCTCTCTGGCTCTCTCTCTCTCTTTCGCTTTCTCTCTCTTTTCCTCTCCTCCTTTCTCTCCCCTCTCACTCTCTCTCTCTCTCTCCCCCCCCCCTCTCTCTCTATCTCCCCTCCCTCCTCTCTATCTCTCTGTTTTTTCTCTCTCTCCATCTCCCCAAACCCTTCCTTATATTATTCTTATGTTTCATCTCTCCACAAGCCTTTCCCAGCTCGTAAGTTAAATTTAAAAAATTAACGAAAAAACATAAGCTGTGACACTACCTCTACAACAGCAGACAACCGAGTCTCAACATGTTTATATATATTTCACAACATTGCAAGAACTCTATTTTGCTGCTGTTGTTGTTTCTTCTTTTTTCACGAATCGCATAATTCTCAGAAACCAAACGAAATTCGTAAAATATTCAGTCTTCCTCCAAAGACTGCTTCGGGAAGAGAATGACTACAGTCTTGCGAAGAGTAATGGCGGCGTTTTTTTTTTTTTTATCTAACAAATTACACTTACATGA
>BOPN01004408.1:107333-114833 GCA_017312705.2 Penaeus japonicus | reverse complement strand
TGAGAGTTTGTGCGCTGAAGTCGATCTCTGGAAGACAAAAGAGACAGACAGAGTGGGTGGGTGAGTGAGTGAGTGAGTGTGGGAGGGAGGGAGTGAGGGAGGGAGTGTGGGAGTGAGTGTGGGAGGGAGGGAGGGAGGGAGGGTGGGAGGGAGTAAGTGTAGGATGGAGGGAGGGAGTGGGTGTGGGAGGGAGTGGGTGAGTGAGTGTGGGAGGGAGTGAGTGTGGAAGAGAGGGAGGGAGTGAGTGAGTGAGTGAGTGAATGAATGAAATAATGAGTGAGTGTGCGAATAGATTAATAATTAAATTAATCCATAAATAAAGGAATAAATCAAGGAATAAACGAATGAATGAATGAATGTATGAGTAAGTGAGTAATTGACTGATTTATCAAGTTATGAATAAAGAAAGAAAGTATAAGAGTTGGTGGCAAAGGCTGGATTTTGCTAAATAGGGCAAAGAGGGGGTAGGCCTAGATGGATGGTACTATAGAATCGTTAAAAAAAAGGAACTGCTCATCAATATTCTCAGTTTGGATCAATAAATATAAACAAAAACTACATCATAATACAAAAATCTTAGGATTAGGATAATGCAAAGAACATAAACGAGTACATAAAATAACCTGTAAAAATCATTTCAATTATCTTTATTATTTCGTATGAACAACATGGCTAATAACTTAGGTCAGCTTCTTTAGTTTACTCAGTAAAATTAGTCAGTCTTTTATCTTTCATCCTGACTAACTGCACAGGCATGGACAGGCTTCGAGACGTAACAGTCATAACAGTATATGATAATACCACACTGCAAATCTATGTTAGAGCATTATCATATCCTTTATTATATCCACCCTAGCATACCGCAAAGGTGTGGGTAGGCAGCGTCACATTAATATATGGCCATCTCATTAGATTGTATTCCGAATTTGAGATATAACGTACATGCATCTTCTAGTATATTCGATGTTATGAAATATCTGAGTAGGAGTTGAATGATGCACTTTGCAAAGGTAAAGCGGTCGCCCCGGGTGAGGAAGGCTTTGCTTATAGTGTACTTCGTTGCTCAGAGGTAACACTTTTTGCAAATTTGTTGCATGAGCCTATCTGGGAATATGTTTGTTGGGTGTGAAAGACTCGAGTAATTTGAGATATAGTGTGCAAATGTTTGCTTATATTCTTGGTTGCAAAGTTTCCCAATATTTCCCTCCACTTTCCAGCCTTATTCTTGTGGTCACAACATAAAATTGGCTTGTTCTTGTCTTGTATGAATGTGTCTTATGATACCTGTTTTATGTTGCAGCTTTCGGATGATTCCCCTTCAATCAAGTTTTTTTTTCCAAGAAGTTATTAATGCAAGAAATCCTATTAGGAGGTACTCCAAGGTCTATGACCACATTTTGCTAATCATTTGTTGACCTTAATAGGTATTTAGCAAGATCCTGCTTTGGGGTTGCAACAGGCACCTTTAATGAAAGAGTTCAGAGCCTGAAGAGCACTCTGCAGGATATAACTCTTGAGCTATGATGGAATAGTAATTATGTAGGAATATTTACATAAAAAATAATAAGTGTCGTACGAAGGAGAACATAAAACTTTGTTATATTCTCCTTTAGTGCAAATGCCATCAGCATAGCAAATAATAGAATCTGTATCTTTAATTAGTATATCGACCAATATTCTTTATCTTAGAACGTCAAACAACATGGTACTAAGAACGCCCCATAGAGGTGTGCCAAACTGTCATCCTCCTCCTTATTATTGTCATCGGCATTATCATCTTCATCGTAACCGTTAGTGTCATTATAAATACCACTGTCACCATCACGTGCCAATTTCTGATACTTCAGATTAAGCGCTTTTGAGAAGCATATGAACAAATCGGATCATAAGATATATTTGAATCCAAGTTAAAAAAAAAAAAAAAAAAATCCTCTTATGCCAAAATTGGGCAATTATTCAAGTATTTTGTCTCTGTTTGTAGATTGAAGATCAAGAAATACAAGTTTGTATACCTGGATGTGAGTATTGTCAGCTCTGCGTACCTTTATGTTCTAGGAGGAGTCCATACAGTCTAAAGGAAATCTAGCATATATGCAACACATGAATCCTGTTCATAACTATTTTCTCAAATAATCTGCAGTAGTTCAAACGGGGCATTAAGAAACCGTAGACTTTATTGATGTACATATATATATTTTGTCTACATTTCGGACAATATAAGTATATGTTTAAAGCCTTATCTGTTTAGCCATCTGTATCGTGAATAAAATCTATGACAAAACATACGAACATACACACAGGCGTCGTGGGTATTTCGCCTCACGGGTGTATAAAAGGACAAAACACCACTTATAATGTATGGATTCACATCCCGCCACCTACACGAAAAAGGGGACAACCAATTTTAATTTATAGCGTCCATGAATGTAATGAATATAGACTAAAATCACTGATATACTGACAGAGGTGCACTGCATGACACAGATTTATTTTCTAGCAATATTTCACTTCATCTGGATGTTTATCATATTCATACTAATGTGCTTGGATGGCTAAAAGTACCGGGCTTTATCTTCAATAATATACTATTCACAGTAATAAATCTGCTGCTACGATGACGCAACCTTTCTTTTTGGAAAAAAGTAAAAAAAAGAAAAAAAGACAAGAGAGAGAGAGAAAGACGACACGTGTAATAATAGTTTTTTTCTTCTTCTTCTTCTTTTCTTCCTTTAAAGTTTCACTGCATTACGTTTATCTGCTGTCAACTGCATAATCCGGAAGTGTTAGCGCGCCATTCGATAAATTTACTCTGATTTATGTGATGATTTTTTCAGCTGATGTCCAAGGCCTTGCGTCAGAGTCTGATTTTGTTTTTGTGTTTGACTGTTTGCTTATTAGTGATCTATAATTCCGAATATGGTCGTTTTGTTGGTGTTTCTACCATTACTATTGTTATCATTAGCGTTGTTGCCATTATTGCTGTTGTTATTATCATTATCATTATCATCTTCATCGTCATCGTCATCATCATTACTATTATCACTGTTGTTGTTATAATATTAATTGATATGAATTATCATTATCATTACCTTATCATTATCAATATCATTATCAATATCATTATCATCATTATTACTATCATCACCATTAACATTACCATCATCATTGTTGTTGTTACAACAAGTAATAAATAAATAGGTATTTCGTGGAGGTACTCCATGGAAAAAACAGACATGAAAATGTTCATGATGTGAATATTCAGGTAGAAAATAATACTTCATCGTTATAATTCATGAAACCAGCTGTGTTTTCCTCGCCAGCTTTGATTAGATAAAAAAATATCATCATGCAAATATTCAAAATTAGCAACATTCACAGTAAAATCTCTATATTTGTTATTTTCATCATGATGCCATGATTTGTGATGTTGTTTTTATTTCTTGTGATGAGCTTATTGTTTGCTTTAGTGTTATCGTTAGTAACAACAGTATTGTTGTCATCATCGTCACTTTCACCATCACCATCACGTTCACTATCACCGTCACTGTCATCTTTATCGTTATCATCACTGGCATTTTCATCATCATCATTCTTGCCATTATATTCACTTTCATCATCATAAAAGATGGATTTTCTTTGGTTGTTTACTTATAGGAATTTTATTCATCTCTCAAGATTCATTTGATACCTAACATATGCTTTTTTTTCTTTTAATATCTATTTAGCAAAAGACGTATTTACTGAATGGAAGGGAAAATGTCCTCATTCGAGTCAAATATGCCCAGATATTTTTCCAGACCTCCTTTCCTTTTTCAATATTTCGGTTTTAAATATTTAAATATTCTTTTCTAAATCCTACATACACGTTCGTTTGAATACGTGTTTTTTTTCAGATACAAATATGTTTGCTGATTACCATGCAAGCTCGGATGGTCTCTTGCATTCTCCTTGCATACTGGTTTTCTCTTCTATTCAGTATTCTGCCTTTTTTCCTTTTCCTTTCTTTGCACTGTCCTCTTATGTATAGGTATGCATATATGTATATATATATGTATATATATATATATATATATATATATATATATATATATATATATATATATATATATATATATATATATATATATATATATATATATATATATATATATATATATATATATATATATATATATATATATATATATATATATCTGTGTGTGTGTATGTGATAAAGAGATTCAGAGAGGGAGAGGGAGAGGGAGAGATAGATAGATAGATAGATAGATAGATAGATAGAGAGAGAGAGAGAGAGAGAGAGAGAGAGCGAGAGCAAGAGAAAGAAAAAAAAGCCCCCCCCCCTCCTCCCCCTCTAGAATTAAATCGCCTTACCGTCTTATTCAGTCGGATCTCCTGTCCAGGACTACCGACTTCGCAGCGGAAACGGCTCCGCAGACCTCTGGGAACGGACCCACCTGCCTTCCTCTTCCTCTCTCTCTCTCTCATCTCCCGTCTCTCTCTTTCTCTCTCCTTTTACCTCTTTTTCTCTCTCTCTTCATCTCCCGTTTCTCTCTCCCTCCTTTTAGCTCTTTTTTTTTATCTCTCTCTCTCTTCATCTCCTTACCTTTCCCTCTCTCCTCATTTTGTTTCTCTCTCTCTCTCTCTCTCTCTCTCTCTCTCTCTCTCTTCTCATTTCCTTATCTTTCCCTTTCCCCTCATTTTTCTCTCTCTCTCCTCATCTCCTTGCCTTTTTATTCTCTCTCTCTCTCTTCTCATCTCTTTACCATTCCCTCTCTCTCCATCTTGCCTTTCTCTCTCTCCTCACCTCTTTGTCTTTTCTCTCGCTTCATCTCCCAGTCTCTTCTGTCTCTCTCCTTCTCCATATGGTAATTGGATCGTATTCGAGATCAACCAGATCCTGGCAATTCAAATTGTTTTCTGACTCTGTTTGACGTCCAAAGAAGTTGTGTCTTTTGAATCTGATTGATGTTCATGTCTATGTGGTTGCGGGAGAAATATGTTTACATTTGTAGTGATTGATCGCAATGCTTCAATTTTATCGTGATTGTCATTATGATCCCTTTTAGTTCTTATGGTTGATAGTGTTATCAATACTATCATTGTTATTGTTATTATTATCATTGTTGTTGTTGTTATTTTTTATCATCATTATCATCTTTACTAATATCATCATTATTTTCATCATCATCAACATCATAATTACTATCATTAGGATTATCATCATTACCATAACTATTACCATTATCATCGTTATCATTATTATATCGTTTTTATCATCATTATTGTTAATATCATTTTATTATTGCTATCATTATTGTTATTATTATCATCGTTTTATTATTATTATTATTGATATTATTATCATCAATATCATTATTATCCTTATCATTATTATTATTATTATTTTTGTTATTATCATCATCATCATTATTATTACCATTATCATTATAATTATTATTATCAGTATCATCACCATTGTTATTATTATTATTACTATTGTTATCATTGTCATCATCATATTGACATCTTCCTCCTTGTTATCATTTTTGTCATTGCTATTATTGTTAGCATTATCAGTGTTGTTGATTTGTTATAAAAAAATCGTTGTTGTCATTGCTATTATCAACATTAACAATAATAATAGCAGTTGAAATAATGATAGTATTACTGTTCCTATTGTTATCATTATTAGTAACAGTAATATCAATATTAATGCTATTGTTATCATTAGTAGTGTTAATAGTACTTCTATTGTTATTGTAATCATTTTCATAATCAGGAACAGTAATAATAATCCTATTGTTATTGTTATTATGGTTAGCAATGATAACTGTAATGTTGTTATTGTTATTATCATTATCAGTAATATCAATAACAATGCTATTGTCATTGTAATCATTATCATTATCAGTGATAGTAATCCTACTGTTATTATCCTCATCAATGATAGTAATAGTACCAATATTGTTTTTATTATTATTATTATTATTATTATTATTATTATTATTATTATTATTATTATCATTGTCATTATTATTATTATAATTATTATTATCATTACTATTGCTGTTGTTGTTGTTGTTGTTGTTGTTGTTCTTCTTCTTCTTCTTCTTCCTCTTCTTCTTCTTCTTCTTCTTCTTCTTCTTCTTCTTCCTCTTCTTCCTCTTCCTCTTCCTCTTCTTCTCCCATTCACCCAAAACAAAAGCAAGACAATAAGAACCTCTGTCCAAAGAGTCCAAAGAGCCTCTGACATTTACCCTTCCGCTTTCTGCCACCGCTTCTGCCAAGGCGGAGTTTGGGCGACGGTTGTTCACTGAATTATTCCACCTTCATCTCGGAATCTGTGGGCGTGCCTTGTCGTCTTGTGTTTCTGAAGGTCATCCGTCGTCTCGGCGCCGGCTGTCGTCTGAGAGTACTGTGCTTTATTCACGTTTGTTGTATCTCTTTCCTTGTTTTGTTTTTTTTTCTTTTATCGTCTTTGGCTTTGTTGTTTGTTTGTTTGTTGTTTGTTTGTTGTTATTGTCTCCCGCGTTGTGGTTATTGCATTCGTTTATCCTTATCATCATTGTCATTATCTTTATCATTATCATTATTATTATCATCCTCTTCTTCATCATCATCATCGTCTAAATCATCATTATATTCCTAATTTTTATAATTTTTATCATCATTATCATTATTGTTATCTTCGATACTATAACTATTATCATCATAATTATTACTATCATCATCATCCATATTACCAACATATTATCAGTGTTGTTACCATCATTATCATAATCCATATCATTATCATTATCATCATCACTATTATCATAGCTATATTGCTGTTGCTGTTATAATCCTTCTCATTATTATCCTCATCCGTATCATTTATGTTCCTGTTTGATGATTCACTATGATACTCGCCATCACTAACAACATTATATGGTAATTGAATAGCTTCGTGGGCTTAGCGTGTGATGCAACAAGTTAGGTCATGGTTTATGCATGACATTACGGGATTAAGGTCATGCAATATCATAATTATACAAATTTAACTATAACCATTTACAAGAACAATAGTAAAATCTTGCAATGGCAGTCACTAACCTTAGCTCATTCTCCAGGTTGGAAAAGCAGTGAATGCAAATGAATGAAGCAACGTATGCAATTCACATACCGGTAATTGCGTCTTAACATAATTATGACTTGATCGTCGCTACTACTATGATGCTGTTATGATAGCATTGTTTTCATCATTATCATTTCCTTATGATTATTATCATTATTATTATTACCAGTGTTATGATTGTTGAGGAAAATAATGATGATAATGATAGTAATAATGATAATAATGATAGGAATGATATTTGATGATGATAATGATGATAGCGAAAATCGTGATTGTAAATCAGATAATGATATTAGCATCATTGCCATTATCAGTTTATCATCATTGCTCTTATCATTATAGCTATCCTTATAGTCATTGTTTTTATAATTATTACTATTATTATC
>BOPN01004408.1:72996-75955 GCA_017312705.2 Penaeus japonicus | reverse complement strand
GGAGAGAGAGAGAGGGGGAGAGAGAGAGAGAGAGAGAGAGAGAGAGAGAGAGAGAGAGAGAGAGAGAGAGAGAGAGAGAGAGAGAGAGAGAGAGAGAGAGAGAGAGAGAGAGAGAGAGAGAAAGAGTCAGAGAGAGAGAAAGAGCAAGGTGTTAGAGAAAAAAATAAAGGAAAACGAAGCATGGAGATGGTGATATATTCTCGTAAATCGACATTTCCCCGTTTCTGACATATAAGAACGTCAAATTTAATCCCATAAGGGCAATGGTCTATAACAGGGTACTATAAAAACAGAAATAGACCCTTAAGGGCAGCACCGTTTCCAAGAATTCCGCAGCTTTGATCATCAAAGTCTGCTTTTCATATTAAAATCTTTTGAGAAGAAAAGAGCACAGATAAAGGACATCATTATTTCGATAAAGTATTGACTTTTTTTACCTTACACCCATCAACTCACTTCGCAAGCAAGTAGAAAAAAGATAGAGATATAAACAGATAGATAGAGAGAAAGGTCATGCATATAGACAGATTATAGAGAGAGTAAATGAGATCGAAAGAGAGAGAGAGAGAGAGAGAGAGAGAGAGAGAGAGAGAGAGAGAGAGAGAGAGAGAGAGATAAGTCGAATGGCAGATAGCTAGATGGAAAAATAGATAAATAGATAAATAGGTAAAAAGAGGACGCATAGAATAACGATAAAGATATGGAAAGGGAGAGTATGAAAAAAGAGAGTAAAATACAAAGTGTAGAAAAATGTCGAAAACAAAGGAGACAGAGAGAAGAGAAAGAAAAAGAGAAAAAGGAGGGAGGATTCTTGTAACCTCTTCTTTTTTAATTCATTGATCTACATATCTGTCCATCTACTCTCTATCTATTATTTTTGTTTGCTTTATATGTTCTATGGAATCTTATTGTGACGAAAGAAAAAACGGGAATAAAGTTGATTAAAACTAAACATCTTACCCTTAGGATGATATAAAATTGTGAACTGGTCATGATTACGTGAGAGAGAGAGAGAGAGAGAGAGAGAGAGAGAGAGAGAGAGAGAGAGAGAGAGAGAGAGAGAGAGAAAGCGAGAGACAGAGAGGGCATACATCTGCAGCATCACTCCCTCTCTTCCCATCTTCCATATCCCCCCTCACTCCTTTTTCTCCACCTCCTTCCCCCCTTCCCCCCTCCCCAGCATACACACCAATCGCTAAAGGGGAATTTGTCTGTTCACGGGGCATACCAGGCGATGAGACGGCTGCGAGTTCATCACGAGAAGCTATTGTTCAACGGAACGCTGCCTGAGGGCGGGGTCAGGTGGTGGGGTGGGGTGGGGGGAGGGGGCGTGGCCTGGCCTGGCCTGCCTCCGAGGACAAAGACAGACACAATGTTACCAGGGTCCATTTCTCCCCCCCCCCTCCTCACCCCTACACCACACACCCCACACCCTCCATCTCTTCCCCTCCTCCTCCTCCTCCTCCACCACCACATCCTTCTCCTTTTTCTCCCTCTTGTCCTCCTCCTACTTCTCCTCTTTCTCCCTCTTGTTCTCCTCCTCCTACTTCTCCTCTTTCTCCCTCTTCTCCTCCTCCTCCTCCTACTACTACTACTCCTTTCTTCCTCTTCCCACGCCTTCCCCTCGTGTATATCCTCCTTCCTTCTCTTCCCTCTCCTAATCTCCCTATTCTTCCATTCCCTCCCCTCTCCTAATCTTCATCCTCTTCCTCTGTTCTCCTCTCCCTTCTCGTTCCTTTCCCTATCGCCTCTCCTTTCTCTCTCTCTCTTTCTCTCTCTTTCCTCCCCTCTCTCACTTCTCTCTCTCTCTCTCTCTTTCCTCCCCTCTCTCACTTCTCTCTCTCTCTCTCTCTTTCCTCCCCTCTCTCACTTCTCTCTCTCTCTCTCTCTCTCCCCTCTCTCACTTCTCTCTCTCTCTCTCTCTTTCCTCCCCTCTCTCACTTCTCTCTCTCTCTCTCTCTTTCCTCCCCTCTCTCACTTCTCTCTCTCTCTCTCTCTTTCCTCCCCTCTCTCACTTCTCTCTCTCATATCCTCTCCCTTCTCCCCGAATCCTTTTCCTCCTTTTTCCCCTTCCCCACCTGCCCCCACCTTCTCCCCTCCCCCCACCTTCTCCCCTCCCCCCTCATTCTTCCCTTCCCCTCTTCTTCTTCCTCCTGCTCCTCTTCCCCCTTCTCCTCACCTCCCCCTCCGTCTCTCACCCCTCTCTTGTTTTTCCTTCCCCCTCTCCCCCCACCGCTCTGCCAGCTAAAGGGCTGACAGGACGCAGATGAGGAGGAGAAGGAGGGGTGGGAGGAGGAGGGGGAGGAGAAGAGAAGGCGAGGGGGAGGGGATTGGAGGATGGAGGAAAAGGAGAGGGGGAGGAGGGGAAGGAGAAGAGAAGGCGAGGGGGAGGGGATTGGAGGATGGAGGAAAAGGAGAGAGGGAGGAGGGGGAAGGAGAAGAGAAGGCGAGGGGGAGGGGATTGGAGGATGGAGGAAAAGGAGAGAGGGAGGAGGGGAAGGAGAAGAGAAGGCAAAGGGGGAAGAGGATGGAGGAGAAGGAGGGGTGGGAGGATGAGAAGGAGAAGATAAGGCGAGGGGGGGGGGGGGATTGAGGAAAAGGAGAGAGGGAGGAAGGGAAGGAGAAGATGAGGCGAGGGGCGGGGTGTGAAGGATGGAGGAAAAGGAGAGAGGGAGGAGGGGAAGGAGAAGATAAGGCAAAGGGGGAAGAGGATGGAGGAATAGGAGAGAGGTAGAAGAGGGAGGAGGTGGAGGAGGGGGGGGGAGGGGGGAAGGGGAAGGAGGGGAGAGGGAGCAATATTTGTATTCCGAAAGCGTGAAAGGGACGCTTTAATGAAGGGCACGAAGAGGAAAGGATGGTGTACGGATATTGTGTTGTCTCTGCCTGTCGCTCTCTCTCTCTCTCTCTCTCTCTCTCTCTCTCTCTCTCTCTCTCTCTCTCTCTCTCTCTCTCTCTCTCT
>BOPN01004408.1:42996-47996 GCA_017312705.2 Penaeus japonicus | reverse complement strand
ATGATAATGATAGGAATAATTGTGATAATGATAGGAATAATTGTGGTAATGATAGAAATAATCATGATAATGATAGGAATAATTGTGATAATGATAGGAATAATCATGATAATGATAGGAATAATCATGATAATGATAGGAATAATTGTGATAATGATAGGAATAATTGTGATAATGATAGGAATAATTGTGATAATGATAGGAATAATTGTGATAATGATAGGAATAATCGTGATAATGATAGGAATAATTGTGATAATGATAGGAATAATCGTGATAATGATAGGAATAATTGTGATAATGATAGGAATAATCATGATAACATTAGATCTAAATTATGTGAATGATGATAGCCACATAGTTGATAAGGGTTCTAGCCTGTATATGAGTTATCGTTTGTAATCATGCAGGAATTATTAATAATTGTAGTTTGCAGAAAATAGTGATAAAGGTGAAAATAATGATGACGATGATGATGATGATTATCGTTGTTATTATTACTAGCTTTATTATCATTATTATTGATATCACTATCATGATTTGTATCATTGTCATCGTCATTATTGATATTATTCTCATCATTATCATATTGTGGTTCCGCTGTTATCATTATCGTCATAATCATATGTATTATTATCATTGATAATGATAATGTAATACTGATTATAAAGATAACAATGGTGATGATGATAATAATGGTAATGATACTTTTGTACTTAGTATTATCATTATTGATAATTCTATCCATTTATCATTATCTTTATCATAATTGCTATCATTATCATTAATATCAACATCATTACTAAAATTATTATCATCTTTATTACCATTATCAAAATTATTTTATCCTTACGATTATCATCATTATCATTACTATTAGTAGTAGTATCATTATTTTATTTACTATCATTATCATTATTGCTAATGTTGTCATTATATTATTGTCATTATCATCATAATTACTCTTGCTATCATTATCATTATTATCATCATCCTTATTATTACTATTGTTATCAACATTGTTCTTATCATTATCATCATATAATCATCCATTCCCTCATTATCATTATCATCAGTATCATTACTCTTACCATTATTGCCATGATCACCGTTACGCTCATCAAAATTCTTATCATCGTTACATCTCCCTATTATTCTTATTCTTGTCGTCACTACTAAACGACTTGTAACTCCATCACATACAAACTGTTCTACCTCTTCTTTTGCCTTTCTTTAGATGACGAAAAGAGGGAAGGAGACGCAAAAAAGGAAACGCAATTTTCCAGAGTAATGATGAGTGTGATGAGTGTGATGAGTGTGATGAGGTCCCGTAATGAGATGAGAAACAAGCTTCGATCTCTGGTAATTTGGGCGAATCTGTAACACGATTTTCTTCACGAGAGTAAGGACTGATGAGGGTAAGGGAGGGGAGGGGAGGGAGGGAAGGGACTGATGAGAGTAAGGGAGGGGAGGGGAGGGAGGGAAGGGACTGATGAGGGTAAGGGAGGGGAGGAGGAGGGGAAAGGGCTGAGTGAGGGTAAGGGAGGGGAGGGGAGGGAGGGAAGGGACTGATGAGGGTAAGGGAGGGGAGGGGAGGGGAAGGGAGAGAAAGGGAGGGAGGGGAGGGTGGGATGAGGGAAAGGGATGGGAGGGGAGGGGTGATAAGGGAGAGAAAGGGAGGGGAAGGGGAGGGTGGGATGAGGGTAAGGGAGGGGAAGGGAGGGGTGATAAGGGAGAGAAAGGGAGGGAGGGGAGGGTGGGATGAGGGAAAGAAATGGGAGGGGAGGGGTGATGAGGGAAAGGGAGGGGAGGGAGGGAGAGAAGGGAGGGTGGGAGGGAAGGGGAGGGAGGGGAGGGAAGGGGAGGGGAGGGGAGGGGAGGTGGTGATGAAGGAAAGGGAGGGGAGGGTGGGAGGGAAGGGAGGGGAGGGGGTGATAAGGGAGAGGGAGGGGAAGGTGGGAGAGAAGGGAAGGGAGGAGTTGATAAGGGAGGGAAGGGGTGGGAGGGAAGGGGAGGGGTGATGAGGGAAAGGGAGGGGAGTGTGGGATGAGGGAAAGGGAGAAGTGGGGGTGATAAGGGAAAGGGAGGGGAGGGGAGGGAGGGAAGGGAGGGAGGGGGGATGAGGGAGAGGGAGGGGAGGGTTGGAGGGAAGGGAGGGGAGGGTGGGATGAGGGAAAGGGAGGGGAGGGGGTGATGAGGGAAAGGGAGGGGAGGGGAAGTGGGAGAGAAGGAATGAGGGAGAGGGAGAGGGACTGATGAAGGGAAAGGAGGGAAGGGAGAGGGAGAGGGACTGATGAAGGGAAAGGAGGGAAGGGAGAGGGAGATAGAGGTGATGTGGGAGAGGGAGAGGGTGAGAAAGGAGGAGAAAGAGACAAGATAGAAAGAGCTGGTAAAAAGAGAGAAAGAGAAAGTATAGTCGAGTGAGGGAGAGGAAGGGAAAGAAAGACAAGAGAGAGAGAGAGAGAGAGAGAGAGAGAGAGAGAGAGAGAGAGGGAGAGAGAGAGAGAGAGAAAGAGAGAGAGAGAGAGAGAGATAAGGAGGGAGTGAGAAAGAAAACCTCTTAGTTTTAATGGTCTATTATCTCTCTCTCTCAAAATCTTAATGGGTCATCATCCATCTTTTAAAGACCTAATAGATAATACGAAATGCTGTACTCATCTATCTGAGAACATTTAGTATGTGATTACACCATTAAGGCAAGCTCGGTAAGCTCACGCACCTCCTAAACAGCGATAACTGGTGATAGTTTGATACTATTCATAATGTGTGACGCATTATATATATGTGTATACACACACACACACACACACACACACACACACACACACACACACACACACATGTACATATATATATATATATATATATATATATATATATATATATATATATATATATATACATATATATATATATATATATATATATATATATATATATATATATATATATATATCATATATATACATACATATATATATATATATATATATATATATATATATATATATATATATATATATATATATATATATATATATACATGTATATATATATATATATATATATATATATATATATATATATATATATATATATATATATATATATACATATATATATATATATATATATATATATACATATATATATATATATATATATATATATATATATATATATATATATATACGTATATATATATATATATATATATATATATATATATATATATATATATATATATATGTATATATATACATATGTATATAGATGGATAGATAGATAGATAGATTGACAGATAGATAAATAGATAGATAGATAGATACGTATATATATATATATATATATATATATATATATATATATATATATATATATACACAGTATATACATATATATATATATATATAAATACACACACACATACATGCTTATATATTACATACACACACACACACATACATGCTTATTATGTATGTGTGTGTGTGTGTGAGTGCGTATGTTTATGTGTGTGTGTGTGTGTGTTTGTAAGTGTATGTATGCATATATGTGGGGAACCCTAGACGAAAGCAACCTCAACTCAAATAAAACAACAAACAAAACAAAACAGACCCACAAAACACAAAAAGACAAAGTCCCCTCGCAGACAGACGTTCCCAATCTATCAACAGTCTACCATCAAAAAAAAAAAAAAAAAAAAAAAAAAAAAAAAGATGTTCCCCCCCCCAAGCAAATGGCTTTGGCAGCCATTTCCATCTGTGGTTAAAGTGCATTGGTCTTTGAGGGCAAGAACAATGGACCAACGCCAATACATTACATTCTCGGAAGTCGTGTTCTTCCTTAAGCAATATGGTTGAGGCCTGAATATCCTGGGGAGAAGTGGGTACCCATGTCATGCGTCAAAAGAGAAGAAAGTTTCCGGTAGACAGAGAACAAAAGGTGCTACTGTTTTCTGCATAATGTAAAGCATTCACCTGCCCGGGCAAACATTACACATTGATTAAACGGCCGGGGATAGTCCCACTCCCCTCGTAGAGCATGGCATCTTTAAAAGAACCCACACAATACTGGCCCTAACGTCCCTCTTACCAAGCTGGGGATTCTGGAGGGGAGGGAGGGAGGGAAGGAGGGAGAGAGGGGGAAGGAGGGAGGAAGGGGATGGATGGAGGGGATGGAGGGAGGGAAGGAGGGAGGGAGGGAGGGGGAAGGAGGGGATGGAAGGAGGGATGGAGGGAGAGAGGGAGGGAGGAGGGAAGGAGGGAGGGAGGGAGGGATGGAGGGAGAGAGGGAGGGGAGGAGGGGAGGGAGGGAGGGAAGGAGGGAGAGAGGGGGAAGGAGGGAGGAAGGGGATGGATGGAGGGGATGGAGGGAGGGAAGGAGGGAGGGAGGGAGGGAGAGAGAGAGAGTGAGAGAAAGAGAGAGTGAGAGAGAAGAGAGATAGAGAGAGAGAGCGATGGAAAATTCTTACCTCTAAGCTAGTTACCTGAGTTACCTGTAGTAGAAAGGTTATTTGTGTGTGGGTGTCAATATGCTTGCTTGTTATGGAATATATATAATAGTGCTAATTTCCAAGGTCATAGCATTTTAAAGTCGTTCTAACAATTTAAACCTTTAAACAATTTAAGCATGTGAACCTTTCTGTTCATATGCTATGCTCCTCTTTATCATTTATCTTTACATATTTTGCTATTTTCTATAAAAAAAAAAAAAAAAAAAAAAAGGCGGATTCAACTATGATGAAGTTATTGCCACGAGAACGGTGGGAAGAGGTGAGCGTCCATAAGATACATCCCTTCCACCTCTGCAGGATGCTGATTAGCTTCAGTGTCCACTACATGAGAAAAAAAAGAAAAAAGATCTTAGACTTTCGGATTAACATTGGCAAGTCTGGTGTTGCAGAAGAACGATTCCCAACGGTTCCCTTCTTAGTTCAGGTTCAGTGTGGCCTTCGTTACCGTCCAGCGTGTCATTAACGAACCGGGAGAGGTATTCGCAGG
>BOPN01004408.1:27996-30496 GCA_017312705.2 Penaeus japonicus | reverse complement strand
ATGCCTTGGCCGTAATGCTTTTCGTTCGTGTAGACTTGCCTTTGTCAGCCGCCTCCCTCCTCCCCCTCTCCCCCCATGCCTTCGTCAGCCGCCTCCCCCCCTCTCCCCCCATGCCTTCGTCAGCCGCCTCCCTCCTCCCCCTCTCCCCCCATGCCTTCATCAGCCGCCTCCCTCCTCCCCCTCTCCCCCCATGCCTTCGTCAGCCGCCTCCCTCCTCCCCCTCTCCCCCCATGCCTTCGTCAGCCGCCTCCCTCCTCCCCCTCTCCCCCCATGCCTTCGTCAGCCGCCTCCCCCCCTCTCCCCCCATGCCTTCGTCAGCCGCCTCCCCCCCTCTCCCCCCATGCCTTCGTCAGCCGCCTCCCCCCCTCTCCCCCCATGCCTTCGTCAGCCGCCTCCCCCCCTCTCCCCCCATGCGCCAGCGTCAGCCCGCCTCCCTCTCCCCCCTCTCCCCCATGCCTTCGTCAGCCGCCTCCCTCCTCCCCCTCTCCCCCCATGCCTTCGTCAGCCGCCTCCCTCCTCCCCCTCTCCCCCCATGCCTTCGTCAGCCGCCTCCCCCCCTCTCCCCCCATGCCTTCGTCAGCCGCCTCCCTCCTCCCCCTCTCCCCCCATGCCTTCGTCAGCCGCCTCCCTCCTCCCCCTCTCCCCCCATGCCTTCGTCAGCCGCCTCCCCCCTCTCCCATACCTTTGTCAGCCGCCTCCCTCCTCCCCCTCTCCCCCCATGCCTTCGTCAGCCGCCTCCCCCTGTCCCCCATGCCTTTGTCAGCCGCCTCCCTCCTCCCCCTCTCCCCCCATGCCTTCGTCAGCCGCCTCCCCCCTCCCCATGCCTTCGTCAGCCGCCTCCCCCCTCTCCCCCATGCCTTTGTCAGCCGCCTCCCTCCTCCCCCCTCTCCCCCCCCATGCCTTCGTCAGCCTCCTCCCCCTCTCCCCCCATGCCTTCGTCAGCCGCCTCCCTCCCCTCTTACCCCATACCTTCGTTAGCCGCCTCCCCCTTCTCCCCCCATGCCTTCGTCAGCCGCCTCCCTCCTCCCCCTCTCCCCCCATGCCTTCGTCAGCCGCCTCCTCTACCCCTCTCCCCCATGCCTTCGTCGGCCGCCTCCTCCCCCCCTCTCCCCCCATGCCTTCGTCAGCCGCCTCCCTCCTCCCCCTCTCCCCCCATGCCTTCGTCAGCCGCCTCCCCGCCTTCTCCCCATGCCTTCGTCAGCCGCCTCCCTCCTCCCCTCCTCCCCATGCCTTCGTCAGCCGCCTCCCCCCCTCTCCCCCCATGCCTTCGTCAGCCGCCTCCCTCCTCCCCCTCTCCCCCCATGCCTTCGTCAGCCGCCTCCCTCCTCCCCCTCTCCCCCCATGCCTTCGTCAGCCGCCTCCCTCCTCCCCCTCTCCCCCCATGCCTTCGTCAGCCACTCCCACTCCTCCCCCTCTCCCCCCATGCCTTCGTCAGCCGCCTCCCTCCTCCCCCTCTCCCCCCATGCCTTCGTCAGCCGCCTCCCTCCTCCCTCTCTCCCCATGCCTACGTCAGCCGCCTCCCTCCCCTCTCCAACCATGCCTTCGTCAGCCGCCTCCCCCTCTCCCCCCATGCCTTCGTCAGCCGCCTCCCTCCTCCCCCTCTCCCCCCATGCCTTCGTCAGCCGCCTCCCCCCCTCTCCCCCCATGCCTTCGTCAGCCACTCCCCCTCTCCCCATGCCTTCGTCAGCGCCTCCCCCCCCCTCTCCTCCCATGCCTTCGTCAGCCGCCTCCCCCCTCTCCCCCCCCATGCCTTCGTCAGCCGCCTCCCCCCCTCTCCCCCCATGCCTTCGTCAGCCGCCTCCCCCCCTCTCCCCCCATGCCTTCGTCAGCCGCCTCCCCCTCTCTCCCCATGCCTTCGTCAGCCGCCCTCCCCTCCTCCCCTCTCCCCCCATGCCTTCGTCAGCCGCCTCCCCCCCTCTCCCCCCATGCCTTCATCAGCCGCCTCCCTCCTCCCCCTCTCCCCCCCTGCCTTCGCCCGCCGCCTCCCCCTCTCCCCCCATGCCTTCGTCAGCCGCCTCCCTCCCCTCTCCCCCCATGCCTTCGTCAGCCGCCTCTCCCCCCCTACCCACCTACCCCTACCCCCAGACGAAGGACGTGGCAATCGGTCCACTACTATTTCGTAAAACGCGAGTGGACGATGCGAGAACAACGCGACTCGGGATGCGACGATGCGACGACGACGGCGAAGACCATGGAGTGAATATCGGCGATGACTATGGAGTGAAGATCGGCGAAGACCATGGAGCGAAGATGACTTGGAGACAGTTGTAAATCCTTCATTATAGATCCTGCGAATGGCCAGGCTAGGCTAAGGGCATATTTTTCCGACGTCATCATCAGACTCGTAGTAACTGGTTTTGTTATGTCTAGACATCAATTTTCATGGAATTATTTGTTTGAGTTTTGTTTGTTTTGAGAGAGAGAAAGAGAGAGAGAGAGAGAGAGAGAGAGAGAGAGAGAGAGAGAGAGAGAGAGAGAGAGAGAGAGAGAGAGAGAGAGA
>BOPN01004408.1:0-5000 GCA_017312705.2 Penaeus japonicus | reverse complement strand
CTCTCTCATTGGTGTCGAAGAGAAAAAGAGAGAGAGAGACAGAGAGATAAAGAAAGAGAGAAAGAGAGAGAGAGAGAGAAAGACAGCGAAACAGAGAGAGAAAGAAAGAAAGAAAGAGAGAGAAATGAAGAGAAACAAAGAGAGTGAGAGAGAGAGAAAGACAGCGAAACAGAGAGAGAAACAGAAAGAGAGAGAGAGAAAGAAAGAGAGAGAGAGAGAGATGAAGAGAAACAAAGAGAGTGAGAGAGAGAGAAAGACAGCGAAACAGAAAGAGAAAGAGAGAGAGAGAGAGAGAGAAAAAGAAACCTAAACGTGAGCTGGCTTGCACTTCCTGGCTTGAGTTCACAAGAGAAGGAATTCGCCATGCAGCATCCTATGCATACATTACGGCACACCAGTAAACAGTCCACTTGTTGACTCCTTCTGCTGCTGCTCTTTATTCAAAGCTTAAATCAGACCCTGCCTCTCGCTCTCATGGTTCAGTTACGCGGAGTTTGTGAGGGAGAGAAAGGAAAAGGGAAAGAGAAGAAGGGGAAGAAGGCGAGGAAGGAAGGGGGTAAAGGGTTTAACGTAAGGAAAGGGGAAGGAAAAAAAGAAGAGGAAGAAAGAGGGAAAAGAGTTTAACTGAAGGAAAAGGGAAAGAGAAGAAGGGGAGGAAGAAAGGGGGTAAAGGGTTTAACGTAAAGAAAAATGGAAAGAGATGAAGAAGAAGAAGAGGAAGAAAGAGAAAGAGGAGAAGGAGGAGGTAGAAGTAGAAGTGGAAAATATAACGAACGAAACAGGGCGAAAATACACGGAGAAAGAAAAGAAATACGAGAAAGAGAGCAAGGAAGAGAAAGGAGTAAGAAGCACAAGAGAAAGGGAGAGTAACGAAACAGGAGAGAAAATGAAGAACAGGGCCCGGAAAGAGGGAGAAAAATATTAAATGAAAAAAAAAAGTTATAAAAAAAAATTAAAAATGAGATAAAGAAGAGAAACCAACGAATCAGGGAAATAAGAGAGATCGAGAAAAAAAAGACAAAACAAAAGAGAGAGAGAGAGAGAGAGAGAGGACAAGGGAAAATCAGACAAAAGCAGACGAGGGAGAGAAAGGAAAAGGTAATAGGATGAGCAGAGTATGGCAGATACACCCTTCGGACATGAGGCATTTTTTGACGTTATATTTCCCCTGGTGTCTACTTCCTTTGATCCTCGGGGCTTTTAGGGTCTGCGGTTCACGAAGGAGAGAAACAGAGGCAGGAGAGGACGGAGCGGAGGTGAGGACGGAAGCCACTGCAAGCGTGACATTATTGATATTCATGCATGCACTCATATAACTACATATATATATGTATGTGTGTGTGTCTGTATATATATACATATATATGTATATATGTATGTATATACATACATATATATATATATATTTATATATGTATATATATATGTATATATTTATATATATATATATATATATATATGTATATATAAATATATACAAAGTCGCTTGGTCTCGACATTGTAAAATGTGTCCTCGAACCTCAACCCCCCCTCCCCCTATCAGCTCTCGAAGACCCCCCCCTCCCATCATCCCTCGAAGCCCCCCTCCCCCTCATCCCTCGAAGCCCCCCCTCCCCCTCATCCCTCGAAGTCCCCCTCCCCATCATCCCTCGAAGCCCCCCCTCTCATCCCCCCTCCCCCTCATCCCTCGAAGCCCCCCCTCCTCCTCATCCCTCGAAGCCCCCCCACCCCCGCCTATCATCCCTCGAAGCCCCCCCTCTCCCTCCCCTCATCCTCGAAGCCCCCCTCCTCCTCATCCCTCGAAGCCCCCCACCCCCGCCTATCATCCCTCGAAGCCCCCTCTCATCCCCTCCCCTCATCCCTCGAAGCCCCCTCTCATCCCCCTCCTCCTCTCATCCCTCGAAGCCCTCTAATTCCCCGCCTATCATCCCTCGAAGCCCCCACCCCCGCCTATCATCCCCGAAGCCCCCCCCCCTGCCTATCATCTCTCGGAAGCCCCCCTCCCCCCTCATCCCTCGAAGCCCCCCCCCCTCCCCTCATCCCTCGCCCCCCTCCCCCTATCATCCCTCGAAGCCCCCTCCCCCTCATCCCCCCCCTCCCCTCTTATCCCTCTCACCCCCCGCCTATCCCTCAAAGCCCCCCCTCCTCGAAGCCCCCCTCCCCCTCATCCCCGGGAAGGCCCCCCTCCCCCTCCTCCCCCTCATCCCCGTAGCCCCCCCCCTATCCCTCCCTCGAAGCCTCCCTCATCCCCCCTCCCCTCTTATCCCTCTCACCCCCCCGCCTATCATCCCTCAAAGCCCCCTCCCCCCTCGAAGCCCTCCCCCCTCATCCCCCCTCCCCTCTTATCCCTCTCACCCCCCCCTGTCTATCATCCTCAAAAGCCCCTCCTCAAAAGCCCCCGCCTATCATCCTCGAAGCCCCCCCCTGTGGGAGGTATATCATGGAAAAGACAAGGGACCGGCGGCACACATACACGCAGAGTCGTTAGGGAATGACAGCTGCAATAGCCGGCCTGCCTCGTATCTCCGGCGTAACTGATGATCCACGGGGCGATGCTGTTATTACAACGGCCGTTTCCTCTTGTGGCCTGAGATGCTGGCCCGTTTTTTTTTTTTTTTTTTTTTTGGGGGGTAGGGGGGAGGGGTTGTGATCGATTGAGTGATTGCTTGTGTGTGTGTTAGGGGGGGGGGGGGAAGGAGAGTTGTGGTGCGGGGGTAAGGAGGGAGAGGAGGTGTGTGTATGTGTTTGTGTGCGTGTGTTTGTGTGTGTCTTTCTGCTTTAATATTGTTTTCGTCCTGCGTTATGTATGCAGATTTGAACGTATGCCGACGTACGTGTACGCTAACATCAATCAGTCAGACAGACGGGCTATAGCCGAGGAGGGCGCACTGTCGCATCCCCTCTTCGTGTCCAACCGCGAGGGTCCCTCTCGATATCCTCCCGGACACGATCATCCTCAAGGAGTCAGACTAAATTTTCCGTATTGCATGACTCACGTGATGGTCGAGAACTGTGCGCTACGGGTCTCACATGTCGCTTGGGTACATTTTTCTGCCAGCTGTGCCTCATGGTCCTCAGCAAGGACGTGTAAAAAAAGGGGGGGGGGTGGGAGGGGGGGGGGGGGGGGGGGGAGGGTGGCGTTAGCATGAGACTCCTGTCGTGTTTGCAATA
Organism: Penaeus japonicus; assembly: GCA_017312705.2. NCBI lineage: Eukaryota > Metazoa > Arthropoda > Malacostraca > Decapoda > Penaeidae > Penaeus > Penaeus japonicus. The sequence continues at coordinate 1,829 of BOPN01004408.1, read as the reverse complement.
CCAGCGATATTTCAGGGCCTCGAAGACATGTAGCTTGGTCCTTCTACATAGGGACCAGCATCTTTAGACTCATTTCCGCCAAACCAGTCATGAAGTACATTACTAAAACATGTAAAACTCTGGATGACTTTCATGTATAAATCTATGTATAGAGGCTTGTTATTACACAAATTGTCTTTATCAGGAGTGAATCCAGATTTCTCCAACCTCTGGTGGCTCAGCAGATGGTCTCAGATGCATTTCAGAAGGATGAAAGCAAGCGCCTTGATTAATGGGCTGAGCAGTGTGATCAAGTGGCCCTCTTCCACAGAGGGACGGCCACGCCCTTTAGTAGGTTCGAGGGAATGGTAGTAGGCTCCCAGATGGTATCCATGATAGCATGCAACCCAGCAGCCATGAGGTTCATCACTAGACTTCAGCAGTTCGGAGAAGATGCCAGATGTACCCCTGTCATACCGCCCTTCAACTTACAGGACGCCTCCCGAACCTCAGTCAGGGTTAGGATGTTCCTCACAGATGGGCGAAGGGGGTGGGGGTGGGTGGGGGGGGGGTATCAGGCACTGGGTCCACTTCGCCATCCACCACATCCGCGTTATCTGTCGGAGGCTGAATCTGATACAATTACTCGAGATATTCAGCTCAACGATGTTGCATCCCATCCGGCTCTGAGATGATCTGGGAATCTGCTGTGGGAAGGGCTTGGCATTTAACCCTCTCAGGGACGCAATGCGAAGGTCATGCAATAAGAAATGGCCTTGACCTCCTAATGTCTATGTCATAATATAGGCTAGGGAACGTTGCAATCCTCGTGACATTGTTCTTGAGCGATCATCGATAGATTCCTGAGTCGCGCCGGTCGTTTCGTATTCGGTGCCTCGCATGTATGTGCTAGAGGATCTATCAGATTCAAGACAGAAGCGCCCCCCCCAAAAAAAAAAAAAAAAAAAAAAAAAAAAAAAAAAAAAAAAAAATGTGCACACTTCTCCTCCCTCAGGGCATCCGAGTGACATCCTGCGGGCGGTTACTGGATGGATGGGAAGTAGCGATACAAGCCTGAAGGGTAATAACGGCTCTTCTTTAAACTCGGCACTCTGGGAAACCCTGCAACTCTGGAAGATTCTCATAACGAGTGCCGATAAGGATGTGGATGTCGTTCATCTCCATGATTTAATTAACATATATATATACAATTAAGACAAACAATCACACACGTACGTACAATCGCACACAACACCCCCGCCCCCCCCAAAAAACAAAAAAACATCCACATACAATCCGCATACAAAGACACATCCTTAGAAAAATCCAAGCACACACCTACCATCCACCCATCCATCCATCCTTCCTTCCTTCCTTCCTCCCTCCTATCCTCCCTTTGTCCCACCTCCCTCTGTGATTCTCTCCTCCCCTTCCTTCTCTCCCGGTAACGACGTGGAAGATGTATATATATGGGACTCGCAGCCCCAATGCCTATTCATCTCATAGTTTTTGGGTCACAGCTTGAAGTCTTTTTCAATAGTATGTCCCTCCAAGCAGATGGGACAGAGGTGGGTGAGGGCTGGCGTTGTTGTGTTGCCTCTGCTTTTGCTGTTCTACTTACTTTCTTTCTTTACTTTCTGCTACTGCTTATTCTACTGCTGCTGCTGCTGTTACTGTTATCGTAATTATCATCATCTTTATCTCGTTTTTTTATCGTTAATATTATCGTCATTATTATCAGTGTTGTTATTTTTTATGATTATGATTATGGGCATCATCATCTTTATCATTACTGTTATCATTATTATCTTTAATAGTATTCCCATCATTATTAATGTGCATATATATAT
>BOPN01004407.1:108283-118283 GCA_017312705.2 Penaeus japonicus | reverse complement strand
TTCCCTTGGCTTGAGGCGGGGCATCCCGTAGACCTCGAGCCGCCTGTCCCCCTGATGTCACTCTGCATTTACGACAACCCTGAATGCAGCGTGCCAGTGCCGTATAGATTTCTAGTTTTCAAGCCTCTCGGGCGTCAGCTACTATGACTTTTTGTCTGTTGCACTTTATTTTTGAATAAGTGATACTACAAATATGAATATATATATATATATATATATATATATATATATATATATATATATATATATATATATATAATATATTAAAACAAAACATTACTTCATCGTATAAATAAATTCATAGAGTACTCAAATAAAAAGCTATTTTCTCTCCTCCCCGATTTATATACATCATCATTATTTTCATTATTATCATTGTTGTTATCATTAACATCATTATCATTATCATTATTATCAATTCTATCATAATTACTATTATCATTTTTATTATTATCATCATCGTCATAATTATAACAATCGTTTTCTAATATGCTCGTGGCGGGCCATAGTCAACCCCCTCGAGTTGTCACACTTTCCTGTTCTGTGTGTTGGTGTGTGTTAAAGAAATTTGAACTGTACTTTTAGTTTACATCTATGTAACTACTACCCCACAATACCACACATAAATTACTTACTCTATGTAATGTACTTACCTTACCTTGATCTCGTCTCTTTTCATAAAACACAAAATAATTTTTCATCTCTTTATCTCTTGTTTCTTTTTTCGGCTTACCCCACACGGATTCCTCCTTTCACTTTTTCCTGCTTTCCTCTTTTTGTTTATCTGATATGCCCATTTTTGGATGCGTTTTATTTTGTATATTTTAAGTCTAATTTTAAACACACCATCACACTTTTTGGATACAAGTGCTGATGTGTAGGAATATCATAATTACCAAATAATTTACTTATAGTTTGTATCATTGGTATCGTCATTATTGATTTTATCATCTTTATCATCACTATTATAATTTTCATTATAAGTGTTATTATTATCAACGCGACTAACCCTTAGATAATCATCATCACATTTTATATCACAAATGACAATAAAAAAGTACCGTAGAAAGTAAAGTTCCAATTGAAGATCAGCAGGTAGCCAATCTTCCTAATGCAATATCCTTGGCTTAAGAGATTGTGGATCGTATTCGGTCTCGATAAGTTCCACCAACTTGCTATCGTACACTCAAATCTTATTCCTCGAGGCTTAGAGAAATAGTAAAGGGCTAAGGGCTAGGATTTCATAACTAAGTGGGCTGGTCTATGAAAGAACTATAGGCTAGAATATAATAGGAATGATGCCTAAGGGTGAAAAAGAAAATTAAGAGTTGATGGCTCCGACTAGACCGAGAGGATAAGATGAAGAGCGAAGGACTAGGGCTACGGGTATGAAAAAATATAAGAGTATATACGAAAGGAATAGCCGGGATCTTCAGAGAATACGAAGGGTTAAAATCTAGAATAAGGGGAGTGTATATAGGTTTAAAGGCTAGGATTCCAGAAATGCGTGAATATGTAAAGGCTAGAGCTAACACTAGAGATAAAGGAAAAAGGATAGCGAAGGTATGGCCTAAGAAGGTGCTTAGAGGGGAGTCATTAGCGAGAAGAGGGGAATGATCTCAAAGCCGCTCATGCTGTCGGCTTAATGTATCTATTATCAAGGAGATGGGGGGAAATCAGATAAGATCTTGACTGTTGCACGGTTTGTATGGAGAAGGCGAGTTAGGTGGTGTGAAAGGGAGAGAGATGGGGATAGGGAGTGAGGAGTCAGATTGAATAATAATTATATTATTGTGCAATTTGATAATAGGCTATCTATAGTTAATACTCTTTGACTAATGATAACGAAACCGATCAGGTTGTATTATGAAGATTATTTTTGATAAATAGTTTTATACATAATATTGAATCAAGATTACAACTTGATACGCATATATATAAGCTTTTTGATTCAATAATCTTCCTAACATCTTTTTCTATCCATTATACAATATAAGTCTACTAAATCCATTAATCCAATTGATAAAAAAAAAAATAAGTTTTGAACACATGTTTAACAAAAACACTATTGCCATTATAGTGTTTTCTTTGACGTTTGTAGTATCGCGAATAATTTTAGATTAGTTCTGGCTAACTGCACAGGCATGGGCAAGCGTTGATACATTGATGTTGTCATGACCTTGTTGCTACCATTGTATTAAAAATTAAGGTAATAATATGATTATATTCTCTAGCATATCAACTGTGAATAGACATCTGATAAATGTTATAATAGGATATCACATACAGAAATTCGGATATAGCATAAGTATATCTTCGAGTGCAATTGATGATATGAAATAATTACATAAGTCTGCATACCTCATACTAGGTGACCTGAAAGGCTGTATCACATGGCACTCTGAGATGTAATGTTCAAGCATTCGTTTATACTCTTCGTTGCAAAACCTGCATTTAGTTTCTTTTACATTGCATTCTGAATTGACCTGCCAATATATTCTGTATCCAAGTCTGATTCTTGTAGTCGCAATATCACATTGTCTTGTTCTTGTCTTATATGAACCATAAATGAATCTCTCTTGGGAAAATTGGTCAAAATGTTTTATGCTACAGCTTTCAGGTCTTTGAGAGTTTGTCAGCTCCATCAAGTCCTCCCTATTGGAGGTTCTTATTATGTGTGGGATCCCAGCAAGAGGTATACCAAAGTCTATATCAGCATGATCATGTTTAGTGATTCCAACATGCGATGGTATCCGCACAAAATGTATAACATGGCCCCGTTCTTTGGCACGATGTACATTTATTCATATATCTTTTACGATATTTCCAGCACCTTTATCAAGGGTGTTCAGAGTCTGGAGAGCACTCTGCGAGTCGCAGAAAATTACTCCTAAGCCTTCAGTTAACAGAAAATCAGTGGCTATAAGTATTCCTGCCAACTCAATTTGCATAGTGCTCGCCCAGTCATGAACCCTCCTACAATCTTGGTGCTGTAAAATATTGTTTTTTTTATATAAAACGTAAGCACATCCTGCTTTGCTTCCAGACTGTAAGGATCCATCAGTGTAGCACTTATAGTCATTATTCAGAGTTTGAAGATGCTTATTAATGTTTGCAAGGGCGTGTTGTTTAAGTATAGCTGGTGAAACTGTGTCTTTTATAGGGACATTAGCATAAAATACGTTCAATGTCAACATTTTCCTCGGTGGAATAGAACGTCCATATGGGGACCTGCCCAAGGACATATTTAATTGGTGTATGTATTTGTATGTCACTTGCAACCATGAATTTGAGTATGACTCGGTATTGTTATGCAAAGTTGGATTCTCTATCTTATGTTTAAGTTGCCTTTGGAATTCTGTAATATAGAGGGGTTCTTTAATTGCTTAGTATTAATGTATGACATTCTTCTGCAAATAGCTGGCAAGTTCAATTCAGTTCTCATGTTCACAATCCTCGTTGTTTTAGGGGCACCGAGAATGATCCTCATGGCTGCATTCTGTACAATTTCTAGACAAGTTAACTCTGATTCCCTAAATAATGTAAGGTGTAAGGCATAGTAATCTTCGACTGACCGTATGTATGACAAGTAAAAGAGTCCTGCAATGTTAGCAGTAATACCATGTTCTCTACCAACAAGAGTCTTGAGTTGCTATAGGCACTCCCACAGTCTTTAGGTTCATAATAAGTTCTGTGTCGTTAACAGTCACCCCGAGATACTTGTACTTGTGGCAAAGATCTAGCTCAATGTCATCTATATGGAAGTTTCGCAGTGGGATTGTAAGAAGATTGATTTTTTTTTTTTTTTTTTTTTTTTACTGAGATTATCAAACCGCACTCAGTAGCTTTTGCGGATAATACATTAAGAATCTGTACCATTCTATCCTCGGATGATAATTTAATGTAGATATCATCAGCATAACAAATAATGGAATCACTGCCCTCAAGTGGTATATTGCTTGAGAGTCTGTGCATCAAATTGTTAAATAGCATAGTGCTAAATACGCCCCCCTATGTGCCAAGCTCAAACATTTTAGAGTATGAACTTTTGATGCCCCTGAATAAAACATGAGCTGATCTGTTTGATAAATACATTTAAATCCACGTTAAAAGTTTACCAAAGCCAGCCAGTTGCTCAAGGATAAGGTCTCTGTTTGCAATATCAAAGGCAGATTTAAGATCGAGAAATACAGTTTGCATGCCTTGCTGAGAATTTGTCAAGTACTCTGCTAAGTAGTGCTGAGTGCTACGTCCTTGGAGCAATCCATACAGTCTGGGAGATAACTTGGCATGTATGCGATACATGAGTCTGCTCAATATATATATTTTTTTTTTCAAGTACCTTGCACAAACATAAGGTCAATAAGATAGGTCGGTATTTATCAGTATTCGGTTTGGGTGTGGGAATGATTAAGCTTTTAGTCCAGGAGCTTGGGATTATTCCTTGGGATAAGCTTAGTCTGTAAAGATGTAAAAGTGGGTTACCTGGTACCAGAGCAATGAGTCTAAATACACTGTAAGTAAAGCCTTCCCAGCCTGGGGCGGTCGCCTTACCCTTGCGAAGTGCATTATTTAATTCCCACTCAGTTATTTCGGCAAAGTCGGAGGGGTCGGTGGCAGAATTACTGAAATATGGATCGCGGTCCCGTAGACTAATGACACATGTAGTCTCTTGTAGGATAATGAATTTCATTTCACGGATTATTGTTATTATTATTACCATAATTGTTATTAGTAGCAGTAGCAGTAGTAATACTATTACTACTTATGATAATACTAATAATACTATCACCCTTGTAATTATGATTATTAAAATGGTTTTTCTATTTTATTACCGTTTATTTTATTACCTTTTTGATTATCGTTATTATCATCGTTATCATCATTGATGTTGTTTTGGTAATTCCTATTATAATTTTCTTTATCATCATCATTATCAATATTATTAATATTATCATGATTTTTAAAATTATCCTCATTGTTATTATCATCATTATTATCGTCATTGTCACCACGACTATGCATCACTTAGCGTCATTATTCTTATTATCATTATCATTATCATCATGACTACAAGTATCACTTTTTATGATTATAGTAATAATTAATATCATTACTATTACTTTACTTATTACTGTTATCATTATTATCATTACCATCATGATCATTATTATTATTACTTTATATTATTATCATTATCATCCCCATCATCGTTATCATCATCATTATTATCATCGTTTCATCATCATCATCATTATCATCACCATTATTAACATCATCCTTATTGTTAGTGTTATCATCAAAGTCTTCACCATCATTCCTTATCGATTTTTTTTCAATATTCCAAATACCTTCGCCAAAGGGAACTAGACGCAATAAAGCATACATGACTCTTGATGAAGACTTTCATTCTGTTAGGATACATGTTCACTGAAAAACTCTTCTACCAGATGAAGGGAAAGATATGTCATCAGGTTGTTATCAGTCATCGAATCGAAAGTCAACATTGAATGGCAAAAGATCAACATGCATTGGCAGTAAGTGTTAAGAATTTCCAATGGTATGTCAACAAATCTTCAGAAAAGTACATAGTTAGTGTCACATGCTATTTGTCAAAGGAACTGAATTTGATTTATTGAGTCTGCACAACCAAATCAGTTGGGTGTAGGTAGGCAAAAATTACATTACATAACCGGGACGGACTCTCTCTCTCTCTCTTTCTCTCTATCTATCTATCTATATATTTATCTCTCTCTCTCTCTCTCTCTCTCTCTCTCTCTCTCTCTCTCTCTCTCTCTCTCTCTCTCTCTCTCTCTCTCTCTCTCTCTTTCTTTTTTTTCTCTCTCTCGCTCGCTCGATGGAGCATGTACTATCATGTAATATTATCGAATAATAAAAATGGTATATTAAATATGAAAAAGCTGTGAAAATATCGCATATGTTGAAAAAAAGTATTTCTATTTAGATTTTAGTATGAATTGCTATGTGCGGGTGATTGTATTTGTATGTTCGAACTTGTATGCGTGGCTCTATATTTGAATGCATTTCGACGTGCCAATATGATAAATCAGTTCGTTTGAGACTAAATACAACCGATTTACTTATCCATAAATGTGCATCTTTAATGTGTATCATTGTGAACGTGTGGCTGTGTGTACGACGATGTGGTGACCAGGAATGTGTAAATAAAGAAATGGTGTGCGAGGCTACAAGTCTCACGAATAACGTAGGAATCATTCAGTGATACTGAAGAGAAACACGCGAAGATCTCGTCCCAGGCATTCCTTTCACTGGATATCTGTATCTGTCCGTCTATTCTTTGTTTATCTATTTGTTTGTTTTATGTACCAGTCGTATTTTTGTTGTATCTATCCATCTAGGCGAAGGAAGTCGATAAAATGATTAGAAGTAATGATGCTGCCTCTTAAAAAAGAAAGACAAAATGAGTAAACAAAATAATGGTATTGTCTATAGTAATCTCGATTCCCAGATCTTTATTTCTGTTTCTAGATTCATTCACTTAACAGGAAAGTCGTTTTGACTGTTTCATGAATAACATAGTCGAGAACCAGAGACATTAGAGAATATATGCAATATACCGTTAGTGTCTGACCGTACTCACTGAATTACAACGTTGCACAACTCGTACTGGCCTTAGGATAAATGTAATGGTGTAGCAGACCCGTATGGCACTGGTATGAGACATGAACACACACACACACACACACACACACACACACACACACACACACACACACACACACACACACACACACACACACACACACACACACACACACACACAGACACACACACACACACACACATATGCGCGCGCGTGCACATATGATCATATACACGACCATGATACACACACAGATGCTGAACCGTTATGAAGTAATTTGTAACAACTGTCGTAGTAATAAACATTATCATAAAATCTATAATGAACGATAATAAAGTTTTACGTATCCATAACAATTTGATGCGATCTTACATATGCATAACATTAAAACAAAGCCTTGCATATTCCGTGCAAACATACGCACGAAACCAAAACTTGAAATAGAAGGAAAATTCATGACAACAGAAAAAAAAAAAAATCGTTTTAAGATATAATCCCAACACAGCGAGATGGTCCTTGAGTTGTATTTCTTATACAAGAACTATCCACACACATGCACACAATTGCATTGACGTCCACACACCCACATTCAGTCTTTGTTTCTGTCAGCCTTTCCTCGCTGTCTGTATTTGTATCTCTCTCTGTCTCTCTATCCTTTTCACTCTCTCTCTCTCTCTCTCTCTCTCTCTCTCTCTCTCTCTCTCACACACACACACACACACACACACACACACACACACACACACACACACATATATATATATATATATATATATATATATATATATATATATATATATATATATATATATATATATATATATATATATATATTGTATATATATATGCACTCACTCACACAAACACACACACACACACACACACACACACACACACACACACACACAGTATTCAGTTCTATATCCAAGGCAAAGCCGGGTAGGTCTAAAGGTTTAAATCGCATTAGTTGTATCAATAAATTGTGGTTTTCTAAGCTCGGTGGCTTTGTCTGGCTTTGGCCAACGGTGAGGAGGCCAGGTGGCCGTGTTTGTTGCGTGCTACATTTCTTCCTTTTTCTTCTCTTGTCTTCGTTGTCTGCTTCTCTTCTTATCTACCCTGTATCTTCCCTGTATTTATTTATTTTATTATTATTATTATTATATTTTATTTTTTTTGCTTGGGTCTTTTATGGTAAATAATCATCATTATTATGGTTACTGTTGTTATCAGTGTTAATATCATCACTTGGAGGGGACTGTAGTGGAATCTTCTTTCTTTTTCTCCATCTTTATCTTCCCTTTTCTTGACCTCATATCTTAAGTACCCTCTTTCAGCTGTTTGCTTTCCTTCTTTATCTTCTTCTTTTTGCTTTATACTCTTCTGGTTCTTCTTGTTGTCTTTAATCATCTTCAATTTATTTTGGTGCTTAGATTATCTCCTTTGGTCCTGGGTAAGACCTTAAACTGCAACCGGGTAAGGAACTCAGGCTTGGGAAAGCCAGAGTTTTGGGGAGTGTACAGTCACCCCTTAACCTTACTTGCTCTCAGGTCCAACCCTGCCCAGGTTGGTAGTACCTGCTAGGGCCCCGTACCAGGGTCACGGTGAAACCATTGGCAGCAGAATGGTGGATGGTGTCAGGAAGCTTTCTATGGTACAACCATTTTTCTCTGGTTCCTGTCATCACGCATGTCCGGCGCCCAACAGTGCAACTGTTATCAGCGGCGGAGATGCCTCTTCCAAGTTAGCTGGAGACTGCGAGCTAAGAAAGGAAACTTGGGACCCCTACTTAGTTCTTTTCTTCGTGAGAAGACGTCCCTGTCTACCCTTCTAAGGCGTGATCTTATCACCCGGGGGGCCACGGCGGGTCGTACTCGACCCATCCGTCTATGATGATGAGATTATTTCCTTGATTGGGTTGGTTTTGTTACATTTCCCCCTTCCATCTCTCTCATCATCATCACATTCATCATCACTTCATCATAATCATTAAAAATATCATCCTTATCATTATCATTTTCTTCCCTATCCTCACCTATATATTTTTTGTTTCGGGTATTGATAATCATTTTTACTTTCTCATTGATCTTAGTTTGTTTGTTTTTTCTATAAAAGGACTCATTATACAGATGCAGCATGCAAGAAGAAAATAAAGAGAGAGAGAGAGAACAAAAAAAGGAAAAGACAGAGAGAGTCAGAGAGAGAGTCAGAGAGAGAGAGAAAGAAGAGAGAGAGAGAGAGAGAGAGAGAGAGAGAGAGAGAGAGAGAGAGAGAGAAAGAGAAAGAAAGAAAGAAAGAAAGAAAGAAAGAAAGAAAGAAAGAAAGAAAGAAAGAAAGAAAGAAAGAAAGAGAGAGAGAGAGAGAGAGAGAGAGAGAGAGAGAGAGAGAGAGAGAGAGAGAGAGAGAGAGAGAGAGAGAAAAAGAAAGAGAGAGAGAGAGAGAGAGAGAGAGAGAGAGAGAGAGAGAGAGAGAGAGAGAGAGAGAGAGAGAGAGAGAGAGAGAGAGAGAGAGAGAGAGAGAAAGAGAGAGAGAGAGAGGAGAAAGAGAGAGAGAGAGAGGAGAAAGAGAGAGAGAGAGAGAGAGAGAGAGAGAGAGAGAGAGAGAGAGAGAAGAGAGAGAGAGAGAGAGAGAGAGAGAGAGAGAGAGAGAGAGAGAGAGAGAGAGAGAGAGGAGAAAGAGAAAGAAAGAGGAGAAAGAGAGAAAGTGAAAGAAAGAAGATAAAAAGAGAGAGAGAAGGGATAAAAGGAAAATTTAAGAAATAGGGGATAGACCGATAGAAATTAGAGGTCGAAAGGAATAAAGGTAAAGAGGAAATAATAAGAAAGAAGAAGAGAAAACTGAAGAACTAGAGCAGCTGAAAGGAGAGAGAGAGAGGTCGGACAAGATAGGCGGGAAGGGAGTTCGGTTTCATGAAGGCGATAATAGCCCCGCATTCAACTTAATGGTCCTTCTGATGCCACCAAATGATTTGCTACGGAAGCCAGTAAATCTATAGTCGTTGCTGATATCATGTTCAATATGCAATGAAAGGAATCAATAGAATGAGCTCATTTGGTGTAGTATTGCCTTGTCCTCCAATCGGCACGGACAAACAACAGAGGGACGAGAAATCAATGCGACGTCGTGACAATGTGACTTTCACTTAAGATGACATTAAAAATTCGTAATTTTTTTCAAAGCGTAGCTATGGACATTTTTCAAAATAGATTGGGAATAAGGATTTACGACGGAATTAAAGACTATTGCCTGGCTCATTTGAAACGCATTTGCATATGTACATGTGGGGGTGGGGGGGGGGGCGTATAATCGTTGGGTACATTTTCGTGACGAATGGACATTACCTGAAAAGGCATCTGACCCCATCCTTCCATTAGACCC
>BOPN01004407.1:83283-88283 GCA_017312705.2 Penaeus japonicus | reverse complement strand
AAATAATTTCGTATGTTTCAATACCTTCTATGATGCTACTTAAAAAAAATCATTTATCAATAATTATTTAATTCTATAATCCTACAACTCACTATGTATTTAAACTACACGAGTCTGAAAGTTCCTTAAGTATTTTAAGAAATATTTCATTTCCAAATTTCCTCCCCCAGACGTACGCGTAGCATGGGACAGACGTCAGGTCACAGCTCTCACCCCCCCCCCCCCCCACGCGTATGTATCCCCTTCCATCGTCCCTCCCAGACGTTCAAAGTCATGGGCAGAGGTATCATATGTTTTTTTTGTTATTTAATAAGCAAGGACACCATGGTACGACAATGAAAGCTTCAGAAAGGCTTGGCAAAACAAGCCTTGTCAATCCTGATGCCCCATAAAACGGTTATTTTGAAGACCGACATACCTTCACAACCGTGAGGACGTTGTTGCATAATCAGATAAGGTTTATCTAAGTTCCTTTAATCTTCACACTCATATTGTGAGATAGATATAGTAATGCGCACTATTCTCTCTTTCATTTTCATTTTTTTTATAATCATATTAACCATATGGAATATGGACAATGAATTATGCTTACTCATTTTGTTATTCATATTAATTAGTTAAATCTAATATCATTCTCAATTTGTTCATATTTGGTATATTTTTAATTGTCTCATTAAAAGGACAAATTCAAATTTTATTAACTTTCTTCACGTATTATACACATTAGTTAATCTTAAGCAAATCAGTCACATCCAAAACAAACCCAATTATCCGTAAAAGACTTTCCCGAAATAGACCCAGAACGCTAGAGTTGCCAATATGTCGTTTCGTTTCGCTGTGAATTTGATCAAAAGGTCACTTATTGCCCAAATATTGCTTACTCGGATCACTTTCATGATGATCTTTTTATAGTATTTGTATGATTTGGGTGCAAAATCATACTTAATGCTTAAGCTATAACTTCGCCGGTCAAACGCAATTTAGTGTAAAATGATTCCCAAAGTAGAGCCACAGACGTTAGGGGTTCCACATAAGACATTTGCACATGTTTCGAGCCAATTATCCTATTAGAGATTGAACAGAATATTCCCGATTAGGATTAGTTCTTCATTATTATCATTATTCATTATTCGTATGGTTATTACAATATGCCGAGTGCGAATTCATCATTTCCTACGAGGTTGATGTTATTGTACTAGCTCATTTTTATGATAGTACTAACATTAAATGTTAATTTCACTACATATCTACCTCATTTTATTGTTTAAAAGGAATAATTCCAAACGAACTTGAAATAACACATCATACTCCCTCATACATAAATATACTCACAGAACTCGCGAACTCATTCCTCCCTGCAGACGCATTGTTAACCCTTCTCACTCTGCATTAACTCATCCTACGCTTCTGTTCACAAACACGTTTGACAATGAGATCGTGTCCTGGCATAAAATGAATGAATTCACATTAATGTTTTTAATGTTTTATAACTTCCTTCTCTATCTATCTTTATTAGAAAAAAAATCAACTTAAAAACTGCTAAATCAAAGAAAGAGAATATATATACATATATATATATATATATATATATATATATATATATATATATATATATATATATATATATATATATGAATTTATATATGTATATATATATAAATATATATATATATATATGAATTTATATATGTATATATATATAAATATATATATATGAATTTATATATGTATATATATATATATATATATATATATAGTATATATATATATAATATATGTATAAATATATATAAATTTTACTTTCCTGACCGGGACTCGAACCCGCGCCGTCAGATTGACAGGCACGGCCCTTAATCCAATAGACCGGCTACTCTTATTCCACTAAAAGAATGTCTAACCAGATGCCTTACATCCATCATGGAAATTACCCATGTGCTCATAGCAGAGCAGTGATAGCGAGGCTTTACAGACAATTCCCGTGGGCACTCGGCAGCAATGATTTAGAAATTCAAGTCCCAAATCAGGTTACCAAGGTTATATCTGTGTGAGAAAGATGGTAGAATGCAATAATGCATTTAATATAGAAATACAAATTTGTAGTTTCTCTGATATATATATATATATATATATATATATATATATATATATATATAAATATATATATATAAATATATATATATATAAATATATATATATATATATATATATATATATATATATATATATATATACATATATATATATATAGAGAGAGAGAGAGAGAGAGAGAGAGAGAGAGAGAGAGAGAGATAGATAGATAGATAGATAGATAATCTATGTTAATACACACATCCCTCCCCCACTATCTGTTAATCTTCCTTTCTTTCTTTCTTTTCTTTGGCCCTGTATGTATAAGGTTATCAAGCAGATTTGAATCACGAAATGAGGCCTGGAATTCGGTCGCCCAAAACACCACAATTTGGAAGCTCAGCAGTAGCAGATGCCGAAAAACGCCCAGTAGAGAGAGCATGGCTGTCATTCCCCAGTAACCAAGAATGAAGCACCCGTCGAAGAAGACAATCGGACACCTTCAATCAATTACGTGAAATTACCAAAAACAGCAGTCAAAAACAGAAGAATAAAGAAAATGAAGACAACTGCAATCGGACATGCTAACAATGAAGATGCGCGGACATCCCCACCAAAGTTTGAGGTTGACCTGAACCATGCAAGGCCATATGAAAAGTTTGCCCTTCAAGGATTCAAGGATGACTTCAGCTTAACGGCTCGAGGACTAGCCGAAGTAGGTGGCCGAGCAATATGTGAGACTCCAAGGCCATGTGGTGATATGCTAAGACCACGTGGTCACGATATGCTACAAGGAGGAAAGTGTCCGACCAGGAAACCTATCAATAGCTATAGGTCAGTTACAAAAGCTAGACATAGCTTGGCCTCACCTTCACTTCTCACTCACTCACTCTCGGGCTTCTGGTAACTACCGCTCCTACCTCCTCTGCCTCGAAACACACCAACATAACAAGAGACATCTGACAAGTCATCTTACCCAAGTAAATGTAGTCATCTACGTGTACCTTATCCACCAATAAAGGAATCCAGAACTACCTGACTTTGGCTCAAAACCCTTTTGTGAATACAATCTCACTGAGAGAGAAAAAGAAGGTCTTTGTTTGTGTAAGTTATGGATTTAATTAAGCAGGAGCTTATGTCCTTACCTCTTTTAATTCTGTGCTTATGTGATTATTGTTATTGTTCCCCTTTCATTACTTTTCGTGCTTTAATTTTCAGACAAAGCTTTTCAGACACAAAAACACTCATGTGTGTGTGTGTATATATATACACACACACACACACACACACATATATATATATATATATATAATCTATGTTTATGCACACTCCCTTTCCCCACTTTCTGTTCATCTTCCTTTCTTTCTTTCCTTTCTTTGGCCCTGTATGTAGAAGGTTATCAAGCAGATTTGAAGAACTTCAAGAACCACGAAACAAGGCCCGGAATGCGGTCGTCCAAAACACCACAATATGGAAGTTCAGCAGTAGCAGATGCCAAAAAACGCCCAGTAGAGAGAGCATGGCTGTCATTTACGAGTAACCAAGAATGAAGCACCCGTCGGAGAAGACAACCGGACACCCTCAATCAATTATGTGGAAGCCCTGCCTGCGAAATAACCAAAGGCAGCAGCCAAGGACAGATGAATAAAGAAAATTAAAACAACATGCTAACATTGAAGATGCGCGGACATCCCCACCAAAGTTTGAGGTTGACTTGAACCATGCAAGGCCATATGAAAAGTTTGCCCATCAAGGATTCAAGGATGACTTCAGCTTAACGGCTCGAGGACAAGCCGAAGTATGTGGCCGAGCAATATGTGAGACTCCAAGGCCATGTGGTGATATGTTAAGACCACGTGGTCACGATATGCTACAAGGAGGAAAGTGTCCGACCAGGAAACATATCAACAACTATAGGTCAGTTACAAAAGCTAGACATAGATTGGCCTCACCTTCACTTCTCACTCACTCACTCTCGAGCTTCTGGTAACTACCGCTCTTACCTCCTCTGCCTCGAAACACACCAACATAACAAGAGACATCTGACAAGTCATTTTACCCAAGTAAATGTAGTCATCTACCTTATCCACCAATAAAGGAATCCAGAACTACCTGACTTTGGCTTAAAACCCTTTTGTGAATACAATCTCACTGAGAGAGAAAAAGAAGGTCTTTGTTTGTGTAAGTTATGGATTTAATTAAGCAGGAGCTTATGTCCTTACCTCTTTTAATTCTGTGCTTATGTGATTATTGTTACTGTTCCATATATATATGTGTGTGTGTGTGTGTGTGTGTGTGTGTGTGTGTGTGTGTGTGTGTAAATATATATATATATATATATATATATATATATATATATATATTTAGTGTGTTTATTGCTCTTACCCAGTCAATTCGTAAATGTAATAAACGATACACAATAATTAATGATTAGGATAGCAAGCACAGGATGAAGAGGCAAGAAACATATATACTTGTAAAGACGAGCAACCCCCCAAAAATTGCTCCTGCGTTAATTTAAGTTTCTCCTGCTACCCCGTCTGCTTAGCGCTTCCTATTAGCTTACCCAAAGCTCCTTCGCCTGCGCCTCGAGTGCTCTCACGTTCGCTTCTCCTCCATCAAGCAGGCAACGTCCGCCCACGCGAATGGCCAGTAGCGTCTTTGCAATATCGGCTTTCTCTTTTCTCAAGACGTTCCGAGACGTTTTCCACCCATTGAATTTCGCTCGCGACAAATAGCGAACGTACACCCGGCCGCCGTTTGTATTGCACGGAATTGCATGGATGTCGTGTTGCTAGCTTATTTTTTTCCCCTTTCTCGATTTCCTTTTTTTTTTTTTCTTTTTTTTTTTTTTTTTTGCTGTTTTTTTCTTTTATGTGTTTTTTTCTGTCCTTTAGCCACCTGCATTCTTTATTTCTATTTTGTTTATTTTT
>BOPN01004407.1:53283-58283 GCA_017312705.2 Penaeus japonicus | reverse complement strand
CTTACTTCCCGGCTTTTTTTTATTTATTGCACTTGGTAGGAGCACAAACACAGACTTGAATTTACAATGACCAGCGTTTATATCAGTCGTTCTTGAACTTTTGATCAATTCCTCTCATTCTTCTTTTACTTTTTGTCTCTCTTAACGAAACATAACGAGGTTTATCGTGAACATTTTCTGGCTGGTCGCAGATACACCCAAGGTAAAAAAAATAAAAAAAATAAAATGAATGTTGATGTTTGATATTACACGAAATCCTGCCCCATGTCTTCGAAGAATACTGAGATTGGAAAAGCAAGTACACTCTATGAAAGATTATATTATTACCTACATATCGAATTTTATATCACGAATTAAAATGATCCTTATCTATGATCTTATAACATTATTCAGCTATAATTATAAGATTATCTCAGAATTATTACAATCAATATATAAAAATCTACATATTACGATTTCTACAGATCCATCAGCTTACAAAATGCCCAATAGATTTTCCATAAAGAAAATCTATATGACTTGTTTAAATGAATAATATGTACTTTGTTAGTTACATAGAACAACAAAACCAAATGTTATTCAACTCCACACTCCTTCTTGGTCTTTTGCCGTCGGTCTATCGTTCGTGTGGATAGACCGATAGATGGAGATGGATAGACATTGTGTTTTTATTCCCTCTCTCTTTTCATTTATAGAACAAATCTAGCATTATTGGAGCTTCCATGGTCCTTTATTTTGCTTTCTCGATGTTTATTTATTTGGATCATTGACTTTTCTTAGCCAATGTATGTTTGTGATTTCGATCACAATATGTATGAATGAATGAAGAACTTGGGTTGGGGAAGTAATACCTGGGTTCAATTAATATACTGACTTATCCATCGCGTCGCTCGGTTTAAAGAGAAATAATAATACGAAAGAGAGAGAGGGAGGGAGAGAGAGAGAGAGAGAGAGAGAGAGAGAGAGAGAGAGAGAGAGAGAGAGAGACTGACTGACTAACTGATTGAGAGACACAGAGATAGAGACAGATACAAAGAGAGAGACAGAGACACACGCACAGAAAGACAAACAGACAGACAACTAAGGAAGAGAGAGATAAATAGAGAGAGAGTAAAACACAGAGGCAGAAAGAGAGAGAGAAAGAGAGAGAGAAACACAGAGGCAGACACAGAGAGAGAAAGAGAGAGAAAGAAATTGAAAGAAAGTGCAAACATTCACTTGCGTTCAAGAAACTTATGATATGAATAGATGCATATATGCTATTCGTTTACTCTCACAAACATGATGCATTGTATATGAAAAAAGCCCACGTGAATATTATTGAACATACCTAACAAGCTTTCCACTTTAGTTGTATGTTAATTTTCATAATGATAAAGCTACTAATGGAATTTCATAAAGGCCCTCCAAATATGCCCATTATAAATTTACTGAATTGTTTAATTGTAAATCGACTTTACCTTTCACATTTTGTGCTTCTGCCCAATGACAGGGAATTCAGAATACCTGTAGCACAACAATAGGTAAAATATGGTAGATTTCTGTACTAACCGTATATATTACTATGATATCAACTCAAAGAAGTTAAATAGAAAAAGAGGAAATTGACTCCTTCACTGAAAAGAAGTTGTAATGAAAGGTAAATGGTATATAGAGTAGGTGGAATCGTTTAATTAAATATCTCTTTATAAAAGTTTTGATATCTTGATTAACATTCGATGCTCACCGGTAGGCTTATTCTTTCTTTCTCTTTACTTATTAATTGTGTGTACTCTCTCTTCTTCTCTCTCTTGGAATAGGTATATATATATATATATATATATATATATATATATATATATATATATATATATATATGTGTGTGTGTGTGTGTGTGTGTGTGTGTGTGTGTGTGTGTGTGTGTGGGTGTGGGGGTGTGTGCGTGTGTGTGTGTGTGTGTGTGTGTGTGTGTATGTATATATATACATACATATATATATATATATATATATATATATATATATATATATATATATATATAGATAGATAGATAGATAGATATATAGATAGATATATATATATATACACATGTGTGTGTGTGTGTGTGTGTGTTTATCAAGAAAAGTAACACCAGCGCAGCTACGTACATCATTTTTATTTCTCAAACGTTTCGAAGTTTACCAACTTCATCATCAGTACTAAAAATATACAAAAAAGAACTGTCCATATAAAGCAGATAAGCTAAAAACAATTTAAGTCTCAATGGTTCATACTAGTAAAATGGCAAAGGGTAGTTAATACCGTAAAAGTAGTTGAACGACACTTATAGAAATGGTGATTAATAGGAGTGATAAAAATTTAACGAGAAATATCAATGAAATAAAATTGAAAGCGAATTATAAAAAGTAAAAACACAAACTAAAATGATTACTAAACATAAGACCAATGTATGATAAATTTTACAGTGGAAAATCTGGTTGTGTTATTAAGCTCTGGCTTCATCCTCGAAGTAAACAGTGATTCCAAGATGATGAGGTTAAGTCTGTGTGAGGAAGAGGCTAGAATTTAGAAATCCTTTTGTGTGAGTGGATGTCCAGTGGAATAGCAATGTTCTCTGATGGCAGATGGTGAGTGTGGCTTCGTAACAGTACATCAGGTCTTAGGTTGAAAGCGCAGCAGAAGGTGTTTACCCCTCAGGACAAAGGGGAGAAATCGAGCCAAGTTCCGATTGGCTGAAGGTGAGGTCATCCCCCAAGTAGGGCCAGTCCCCAGCAGGATATTCGAGATCTTCCCTTGATGATTACCAAGTGACAGGTTGGTAATGAGGATTGTGCAAAATATAACGATGTTTTTCGCACATGTTGCATTCAGCCAATTGTCACTTTTACCTGTCTGAACAGAAAAAAAAATCATATAAATAGTGAATCTGATGTAAACTCGAGGATTATTATTAAAAAAAAAAAATGTTCAAAATAGATAAAAACAAAATGATAGATTGCCTTTAGGAGAGGGTGAGGTCGATACGACGTTGCCAATTAGGAATCCATGATGATCGTTAGCTGTGATAACAGGAACGATAATCATGATATTGATGATAAAATTGAAATGATCGAAAGTGAGGAAATATAAACAAGAATGAATTGACCGAAACAATTAGATAAATAGACCAAAAAAAGACAGAGAACGGAAAATGATGAAATGGATTTTAAAGAAAAAAATACAAAATAAAAACTTTCCATAGCAATATATAAATATGCACAAACTTGAAACAAAAACTATACTGTACCTTGAGTGATACGACTACGAACTAAAGAGTTTTCAGTAATCAAAACGTGATACGAAGAAGCTTCCGTTAGTTTCTTAAGAAGTCACAATATCTTCATCAAGTCAATTACATATACCTGCAAAAAAGGGAGAGGAAAAGTAGCATTTTAGGAAAACAAAACTGTAGTGGCAATTTACCAACAATAAACAATCTCCTAGAAATAAATGAAGGATAATCACGTTTGGAAAATGAAGACCAATAAAGTTTTCATAGTATTTTTCTTCACTGAATCTCTGACAACAAACTTTTACTCGAGAGAGATTCTGCGGAAATTGTACAATTAGAGAAATATTTACTTGTCCCTTTTTGATAAAAAACGAAAAGGCTCAATTAGCGTAACTTTAGCAACATTCCGGATCTCAGACGAGTTAGGAAATATTCCTCCATGACTTTTAGATAATTAACGTGAAGTTAGGTATCTCGGTATAAATATTGCGATGAATATATATAATCACACACTTTATATGCAGCGTGTGTGTGTGTGTGTGTGTGTGTGTGTGTGTGTGTGTGTGTGTGTGTGTGTGTGTGTGTGTGTGTGTGTGTGTGTGTGTGTGTGTGTGTGTGTTTGTGTGTTTGTGTGTGTGTATATAGATAGATATAGATAGATAGATAAATATATAAATAGATAGATTGATATATATATATATATATATATATATATATATATATATATATTTGTGTGTGTGTGTGTGTGTGTGCGGTCTGTATTAACACTCAATTCATGAGTGATATGACACGCTCCCAGTGTTGACATATCAACATATATGTTGATCCATACGTTATGTTTCTTAATGGACAGTTCACCTAGGCAATAACAAACGAATTTCAGTTTTTTTATGACCACTGTCCTCATAGCGTTTCAATAACCTCTTTATTTATTATAAACTCTATCGCTATTCTACTCGAATTAAATTTTGTAGAGGCCTTGGTTGCAATTCGTTCAGACATAGTTTTATCGACAATGATACCGTAATTAGACAAAATCACAGCTCACATTGCCATGCAAATGCATAGCCAAGCACGTAGTTTAACCCGCTTAACTTGCAGACCAAAGAAAAAACTTGCACGCCCAGTTGCACAGGCGGGCTCAACTATGCGGTAATTCTGTTTAGGAGTATGTTTTAATTAAGAAATATGAGTGCACACATTATCATATGTAAATGGATGTACACATTCGCATTCTGCGTTTTTTAATGATAGACAGTATATGTATTCACTGGTGAATAAAAGAAATACATGGATCTATAGTTCTGTCAAAGTAACTTTACTTTGGTATAACGTCTTATAAAGAGCGAAAGAAAAAGTTCTTCCGATATGGAGGAAGGTTCTATATTTATATCTCATTAACTAACACTTTGATGATATTTTGCTGAGAGAGTTTATGATCACAAAGAAGTGACTAAAATTGTATTGATGAATATCATGAGAATGATACGTTGGTCTTGATGATAATGATTGTAATGATAATGATAAGAAAATAATAATAATGATGGTTATGATGATGTTAATGATGACGGTGATAATAATAAAGATGATGATAATAGTGATGATAATGATAGTAATATTGATGATACTGATATTAGTGATAATAATAAAGATGAATGAAAATATGATAATAACAATAACAATGAGAATGAGGATGATAATGATTAAATTATCATGATAATAAGGATGATAATGATAAAATGATTATGAT
>BOPN01004407.1:33283-35783 GCA_017312705.2 Penaeus japonicus | reverse complement strand
TATATATATATATATATATATATATATATATATATATATATATATATATATATATATATATGTGTATATATATATATATATATATATATATATATATATATATTTATATATATATATATATATATATATATATATATATATATATATATATATATATATATATATATATATATATATGCATTTATATATATATATATATATATATATATATATATATATATATATATATATATATATATATACATAAATATATACTTATATATATATATATATATATACATATGTATGTATATTATTATATATATATATATATATATATATATATATATATATATATATATATATATATATATATACGTAAATATATACATATGTATATATATATATATACTTATATATGTATATATATACATATATATATATATATATATATATATATATATATATATATATATATATATATAAATATATATATATATATATATATATATATATATATATATATATATATATATATATATATATATATATATATATTATATATGCATGTATGTATGCATACATACATATATACGCAGACCGAGAAAGCGAGCGAGAGGAAGAGAGAGAAGGGGGAAGGGGGAAGGGGGGAGACACCGCCAGAGGGAAGCAACTCCGGCAAAACATTATCCTTAAAGGGCTCCTTTCAGGCAGTAATACTCCAGCTCCTAGGAATCTGCGAACCGCTATCTTCCGGTATCTGAAGTGCTCCTCCCTATTGTGTCGAAGGCCGAGGCATCTCGAGGTTATGGTAGACTGTTTTCCTTCGAATATCCTGATTTGCATATCAGTGAATGGTCGCCAACCTGTGCGCATTGGCTTAGGGTGCACTGGCAGTCACATTCGCTCGGGAAAAATATTCATGCTGAAAAATCAAAAGAGGGGGAAACTGGCGTATTTTTTTTTTTTTTTTTTTTTCGTTGGATTTTTATGGTGTAATTGTTTCACACTGAATGCCAGAATACAAGGTGGCGATAGACTTTTTTTTTTTTTAAGCTGACAACATGGCCCACCTTATTTTCATTTGTTTATTAATATATTTTTATTGATTAATACATAGATATACTTTTAATGTTTTGATTCCTTTTAATTGTATTCATTCCTTTATTTTCCTGTTACTCTTCTTCTTCTTCTTCTTGTTCCAACATTTTCTTCAGGGCTTCAGCCAGTCGGGTGGGAGAGGTGGGTTACACGACCACTCAGGACAAGCGGCTTCAGAAATGTCTCCCGATATGAGCACAGAAGTTGTTATCTTTTGTTCTTTTGTATTCTTTCGTCTATTCCGTTTCTTTTTCCCTGTTTTTTTTCTGTTTTCTTTTCTCCAGAGAATTTTCCGCTCATGTTGTTTTATCAACTTATTTTATTTTGATTCTCTTTTTTTCACTCTACTTTTATAGTGTATTTCTTTGCTGTTTTTTCGAGTTTCTGAGTTGTTGTTTTTTATATATACATGAAGGTACGTCCTTTGTTCTCTCATTCTTCCTTTCTGACATTTCTTGTTATCCATCTCTCCATTTTCCATCTTCCAATCCTTCTGTTCTTCTTCCTTCCCCTCACGACATCCCCCATTATTTATCTTCCTCCTATTCCTTTCGCCTTTATTTTCTCTCTCTTATACTCCTTTTATCCCCCTTCACTCTTTATTCCCTATATCTTTCCTTCATTCCTTTCTCTTTTTTTCTCGCTGTTTCGCGTCCTCTTTTCTTAGCCTTTGCTCCTCTTCCTCTCTCATCTTCCTTCCATTCCTTTCTCTCTTGCTGCTTACTCACCCGTACATCCTCTTTCTATTCCTTTCTCTCCCTATTTTTCTTTTTCACCCTGACATTTTTTTCCGTTCTTTTCTCTCTCGTTCTTTTTTGTCATCCTCACGTGCGCTTTCTATACCTAACGCTCTGTTTTTTTCTTTCTTTCCTCCACACACCATCCTTTTGCCCTATTTCCCTCAATAATTCCCGTTAATATATAAGAGAAAACAGCTTCGATTTTCCTCTCCGTTCGAGACCGCCTTGCCAACGAGAGCAATTAGGAGAGAGAGGTGCTGTCTTGAGTACCTCTGGAGTGCTCTCGAGGCGCGGTCGCTGACTCATGACGTTGGAAGGGAAAATATACCCTGTGTGTGGCCAAGTGCACACACAGTACGTCGAGTGAGCACTATACTTCTCAACTGCGGCCCGTGCATAGTAAGTAAGAGCTGCTGTTTCTCATTCTAATTCTTCTTCTTCTTTCCTTTTTGTTTGATTTCTTCTCCAATTCATCTCGTTTTTTTGTTGTTTTTTTTTGTTGCCACAAATATACTTCTTCGGTGGCCAATGCATTATTAATGTTTCCGGTAATGTGTGAATTGCGTTAAAAAATTAAATTCAAGGAAGCCAATTCTTTGGTTAAGGAAATGGAGAAAGAGGGAATCTGAAAAGAAGAAAAGTTGAAAATAAGATTAAATCTGAAACCATGGCTCATTAAG
>BOPN01004407.1:17437-22132 GCA_017312705.2 Penaeus japonicus | reverse complement strand
GCTTTCTCTCTCTCTCTCTCTCTCTCTCTCTCTCTCTCTCTCTCTCTCTCTCTCTCTCTCTCTCTCTCTCTCTCTCTCTCTCTCTCTCTCTCTCTCTCTCTCTCTCTCTAATAACTTGCAAAATATCCAGTTCTTGTTGTAGTACCTGGATGGAGGTATCATCATAAGGTGAAAGGGAAGATCTGGTTGTAAAACAAAATAGGGAGGGAATTGGTAAATAATATTCTCGAATAGGCAATTTTGTGAATTCATAAGATACAATAGGCATACCAGCATAAATGAATGATTGGACTGGAGTCAGATTATAAATGTGTGCCTGGGTCTTATCATGAGCAATCTTATACAGGGAAGTTGATGTTTTACAAAATATTATCCATATGTTGTCCAGTAATGCCAACGCAGTACCGTTTGACGAAGAACAAGAAACATCTAAAGGTAATCATGAAATGCCGGGATAGTGGTAGGTCATTAGCAATAAATTTAGGAGTATTACCATTTGAGATCCAAGAGTTCACAAGGTCGTCAACGTTATCTTAGCATGATTGATTATGTGACGCTAGTGCCAGTGTCGGTGCCGGTGTGAAAGGCGAGGCAGGGATAGTGGGTGGGAGAGGGAGTAGAGGGAGGATGACAGGGGCTAGAAAGAGGAGGCGAATATCTGTGAGATGTGTGGAGAATCACCAAAACGGATACGGGTGGATAGACAGAGGGATTCGTTAAGAGGTAAATTTGATTATCAATAATAATGCTGTAACTTTGGGGAAGGAGGAAAATGCCCGTACGAAATAGAATGTCGTGACCAAACTAGAGACTCCCCCGGATAAAAATAGATTCCACTACGATAAACTTAGGAGCAATCAATTTGATAATCCGAAATTACACAAGGTTTATAACGGGGCAACAGAACAAGGAGATCCGTTGTCTAGGAAGAAGTAAACAGGTATATCATCTAACATTGATGGAAGCAATGGCGGCTGAGTGTATGCAACTAGTTCAGAGAATGTGGTGCGTTACCTGTATTGTGCTTCTAGTGTTACCATGTTTGTCGGCTTTGAGATTCTCTCTAAATATTGGCGGTTTGCTTGGCCTTGCTGGAGCAGTCCGCCCATGGGTGTTATGTGATTCATGATAGGGGCAGTATGGGGGTGACAGACAAATGTCGGCATCGTGACCTCTTGGGGAACGCTGGTCAGGTTTTGGCGTGTAGTTAGTGACAGTGAAGATGGAGTGAGTGTGATAAGTGATGATCGTTAACCCTCTCCCCTGTGTTATATCTATTGGAGGTAGTGGCTTTGTTGTGTTGTGCGTCTGTGATCTGCTTGTTGTATCCCAATAAGTATAGTTATGTTGCTTCTGTGGGTGTGACTTTGAGGTTTGTTGTATTGACTCAGTGTTACTGAGAATTGTATTTCTCCATTACTGAATTACTAAATTAAACTAAACTAAACACTTGAACAATATTTCCAAACTGTATCGTAGACTGAGATAAGTAGTTCTGCTGCTTGAATCAACCACATACCTCATAAATGAGTCGTCGTTATCTAGAATGCTTGAGGCCAGTTTCCAAATCTGAAATCTAAGCTGATCTTATGTCTCCGGACACGGAGTCTAGCGAGTTGAAAGTGCTACTGTGTCTATGGATTAAAAAAAAACTTAAAATGTTCTAAAGATTTCAAATGTTCTGGAAAGAATTCAAGATGCATAGCTCTCCAGGTAGAGTCTTAAGGGCATCATTTATATTTCACAGGTCACCGGAAGTTGGTTCTAAACGAGTTTCTGCTGCGGTCACGCATGTAACTTTGAATGCTGGGTCGTTTCTAGGCAACATCGTCAAGGTGCTTTCGACAAGGACTGAAGTTAATTAAAACTTCTAAACGATATTAAAAGTCTGTTGATGTGGTTGGAAAGCAACGATAGAGACGGTGGTTTCAGTACATGCAGTTTGAGAAGTAGGATTCAGAAGGAACGGATTCAAACCGTAACAATACTTAAGGTGTATCAAATACATATCTAAACAGTCGTAGAACACTCAAATATACAAAAGTTGTATAAAAATAAAATAAATAAAAAGATGAATAGAAAACATATAATTGTATATAAATAAATAAATGAATATATATATATATATATATATATATACATATATACACATATACATATATACATAATATATGGAGAGAACCTGCGTGAAATCTCCTCAGTCAAAGCAAGCACCGCCTCCACCCGACTGTCAGGAGGCAGACTGCAGATATCTCACGATATCAGAACTCCATTAAGGCAGCCTCGGCAATTTCCGGGCCTCCGCGCCGCTTCAGGAGACGCTGTAAACGGTATTTTCGGTTTCCGTGACATTATAATGATACCTATTCCGACGGCACCATTTTTTTTTTCTTTCTTTTTCACCGTCGGGAGTATGTTCAACATCGCGTCGCTCGGGAGGCAGGGACTGGGATATATATATATATATATATATGTGTGTGTGTGTGTGTGTGTGTGTGTGTGTGTGTGTGTGTGTGTGTGTGTGTGTGTGTGTGTGTGTGTGTGTGTGTGTGTGCTTACTCCTCTATCCGTACCTCTGTCTCTCTCCCTCTCTCTCTCTCTCTGTCTCTATCTATCTACCTATCTATCCCTGCCTGTTCCTATCTTTCGTTCTCTCACCCTTTTTCTTCCTTCCTCTTTCTGATTGCACCTCCCTCCGCCTCCTTCCCCTTTCACTCTTCCCGGATATAAGCGTCGGGTGCCACACAATTTGTTGGCTCAACACGCTGCCGTAATGGTGTGTTCTCTCGGGACGCAGCTTTCGACTCGCGACCCGGGGAAGCGAGACCGAAAAAGAAGAAGAAAAAAAGAAAAGAAAAAGAAAAAGAAAGAATATATATATACAAGGAAATAGAAACCAAAATCATAATCTTTCCTTGTTTTTTTATTCTCTTTCATTCTTTCTCTACACGACTTCAACAGAACCGACTGAGCATCTTGCAGTGCTCTATAGATAATGAGGGCAAATATGACCTTCTCGCTCGAATCCTTCGCTTGTCGCTTCTGCTAGCGGTGTGCTGTGCAATATTTACTTGCATATGCTGCACACAACAAGTCTGAGTGTTTGCGCTTCTGTGAGAACGGATCATGCACACGTTACTAAAGAAACTATCATTTTTATTCAATAATTGTTTTTCTATTTTTGCATTTTCTTCAGATCTTGATGTTTGTCTACAGCCAATCGCACAAACAACTGGAGGCGATATTAATTAAAGCGCCTGCCAGCTCAACAAACACAAGTTTCCGTCAATCTTTCCTTGCGGTTTCTGACAAATAAAAGAAACGCAACGAGAACTCCGGTCGGATTTTTCATACCTCTTTCTTGTACTGAGAATCCACAAGCACGGAAAAGCAAACATGAGGAGGAGTGGAAGAGAAAAATACCGAACGCTAGACTGAAGTCAAGGGCGAGCTCTAATGAAAGGGTTAACGACACCCAAAGGCCTGTTGAAAGTGAGACGATGAGGTTATTCCCCTCTTCGGCGTCTAACTTATTTTCGTGATATTTCAAAGAATACACACGTCTTATACTGTATGAACTCACGTACACACACACACACACACACACGGGACTCGATCTGCCGACTCATAACTGTATATATGTGTGCATGCATGTATATGTATGCGTGTATGTGTATGAGGGATGACATATATACTGCTCAACCTACTTCGTTTTCCTTTTTACTGAGATCCTTTCTGATGCTTCTTACTGCTGAGCTTATTCCCACACTGACAACCCAATATTTTAATCCATCACTTTTGGCATGTGCTAGGTATATATTTTTTTCCAGCAGATGTTAATCATTATGTTCATGAAAAGTGTTCTAACGTCATTACCTCAGATACATCATCCTTTTGGGCTCTCTATTATTTCTTTTCGATTCTGTTTTCTTACCGTTACTTTGTTTGTACTGTTTATTGTGTTTATACGCAAGGTGTTTAGCAGTATTTCCACTGAACTCTATGGTAAGTAAAAAAAATATATACAATTTCATTCCCCATATCATCCTGAAGACTGGTTATTATCTAAACTATTCCCTTGGCTTAAATAGAAAGATAGATAAGAAATGTGTATATATCGACTTCTGACACTTCCAACAGAGCCCTGATTGGCTAGAGCATGTGACGTAATCAAGCTCCACCCCTTTTCCCCTGTCAGTCCCTTGCATCTATATTCTAATGTGTTTACAATACTTCGTTATTGAAAATGATTTGCTCTTCTGCTTCAAAAGTCAACACGGATTTTACTTTATATGGTTTATATGTATATTTTCAATTTAAATTAATCATTATATTTGAAGGTATGGTCCAATGATGTGTATTCTAGCATTTCATCATGATTATCATTATGCACCAACATACGGAGAGAGAGAGAAAGAGAGAGAGAGAGAGAGAGAGAGAGAGAGAGAGAGAGAGAGAGAGAGAGAGAGAGAGAGAGCAAAATGCTCAGAGATAAAGAGAGAAAGAAAGAAAG
Organism: Penaeus japonicus; assembly: GCA_017312705.2. NCBI lineage: Eukaryota > Metazoa > Arthropoda > Malacostraca > Decapoda > Penaeidae > Penaeus > Penaeus japonicus. The sequence goes on along the minus strand of BOPN01004407.1, from coordinate 17,619 downwards.
ATGCCCACAGCGAGAGAAATAGATAGATAGATAGACATAGAGAGAGAGCGAAAGCAAGACACCCACACCCACCCACCCACCCACACCCACACCCACACACACACACACACACACACACATATATATATATATATATATATACATATATATATATCATATATATATAGATGTTGTAAGATAGA
>BOPN01004407.1:9937-12437 GCA_017312705.2 Penaeus japonicus | reverse complement strand
ATGTTTTATGTCCACGAGTTTCGTCCTACATTTATTTCAACCATAAATGAGACACAAATAGAGTAAGGTTAGGTTAGGTTATTGAATTTATCTGCTCTATTTTTGGGAATATCCTTCTTCAAGGCTCCACACAGCACAAAAATAGGGACGTAGCTAAATATTGGATACGGTCACTTTGTCAGCGAATTCTTCCTATAAAAATCAATAGGTGCTCCCTTGTTTACAGGAAATTATCTGCCGTATCAGCAACGGATGGAGGAGGCAAAAAGAAAGATGAAACGAGAACATATAAACGGATAATGTATCACAGAATACGGCAGGAATTGTATCCAATCAGCAGCTCCTGACGCTTGAATTTATAAAATTTATAAATATACTACCGTTATTATAGCCTATTCGATGTGTATGTATAACAATAACAGAAAAAAACTACGATGAAACAAAGGTCTTGTATTTTTAGGTTCGAGAATGGATAGAACAGATTATTAGAGAAACTGGAATTCTAAGTCAAGTAAATATATTACAAAATTCACCTGGCCATATCCGAAACGAAAATCAATAATAATTGATTATCTTGCGTTCTAGATTCGTTCATTCTCACTCATATTTGTTTTGCAAGTAAGATTAGGATAGAGCAGTTTATCGTAGAAGAATAAGTATGAAAAGCTGTCTTTATCATTGTGGAATAATTTTCATCCATACTATTCAGTGCCACTACCAGAGGAAGTGGCATTTTGAGCCTCATATGTGGCGTTTCTGTGGCAAGAGGTTGGTTTATTATTGTTTAGGATAGGTCTAGCTAGGATATGTGGTTGGTTTGGTGTTGTTGTGATAGGATTGCTTTGGTTAGGACAGAGTTGGTATGGTTAGGATAAGATTGCTTTGATAAGAAAAGTGTTGGACTGGTTAGGATATGGTTGGTTTGGTTAGAAAAGGATTGGCTTGGTTAAGATTGATTTAGTTTGGTCTTGTTCGAATAGGATTTCATTGGTTAGCATAGGGTTGACTTAGTCAGGATAAGGATTGTTTCGATTTGTTGAAAACAGAAGGAGTTTGGTTAGGATAAGGTTGCCTTGGTTTGCATAGTTGAGATAATTGGCTTAGGATTCGTTTAGATAAGGTAGGTTTCATTTGAAATTGGTTCTATTTGGTTTACGTAGTTTTAGTTTGGTTTGCATAAGATTGGATTATGATAACATACATTTGGATTGATTATGATAACAATTTCGTGGCTCGGCTAGAATAGATTCAGTTAGGTAAATCTGGTATAATAAAGATAGAAGTTATTAGGGCAACGTAGGTATGGTTATATTGGGATTTGATTCAGAATATTCATTTGTTCAACTATTTTTATACTTTCCATATTCACGATAGGGCTTTATAGTCACCTGCAGATACTGTGTCTGTTTTCCTTTTGATGCAGAACAGTAAATGCATATTGTACAGGTGTGGGCATGAATATTTTTATTTTCAAAGCTTTTATTCTTCTTTTATGAAAGGTGCGCTTGTATGCATGTTATTGTTGTTGTTGTTTTGTTTCTGTTTGTGTATGTGTGTATATACACTGTATATATATATATGTACATCATATTATGACCGGCACTTAGAAATCGAATGAAGTATGGATAGCGCTTAGATTGCAGAGGAAAGCAAGATAAATAATATTTGCCGACACAATAGGCGCGTACAAAATTTAGCCGTGAAGAGGAAGATTCTATGTTACTGTTCCAAAGATTAAGCAAATGAATTCGATTCCTTTAACCCATCTGAAAGTGCCTCAAAGCAATAAAAAAATTAAAAAAATCTTGCGATTTTACTAAAAGGGCGGGGGGGGGGGGGTAACGAAGATGAAAGAAAATCGATATAAAAGACACAAAACGCGAAGAAAGGAGAGGAGTGAGAAAGGATAATATCTATTCCAAGGTGATATAGGTAGGATTTTTGCTGTTTATGTGGTGAGTAACTTAGATTGCAATCTTCACGATTATGCATATGCTTAAAGAAACTACAGAGGAACCTGAAAACATTAGCAGTTACAAAATTGATAAGTTTAACCATGAAGCTATGATAAGAGATGCAAAAAAGAATTATATAATACTGGTAAAAATAATATTTCTGTGTCATATATGTACATAGGCAAAATAAATAGACAAGAAAAAGGAGAGACAAATGAGTATGTTCATAAACAGGTAAATGATAAAGGAGAAGTTTTATAGATTTTTATATCTAGAGGCATACCGAGGAGTGGGGTTCCTCCCCCTTTTTTATGTCTTATGTCCACGAGTTTCGTCCTACATTTATTTCAACCATAATTGAGACACAGATAGAGTAAGGTTAGGTCAGGTTATCGAATTTATCTGCTCTATTTTTGGGAATATCCTTCTTCAAGGCTCCACACAGCACAAAAATAGGGACGTAGCTAAATATTGGATACGGTCACTTTGTCAGCGAATTCTTCCTATAAAAATCAATAGGTGCTCCCTTGTTTACAGGAAATTAT
>BOPN01004406.1:95000-117500 GCA_017312705.2 Penaeus japonicus | reverse complement strand
GAGTATTATTCCCATTATCATTTTGCTTTGAGGCTTTATGAATGTCACTGCTCTGATTCACTGGTTTCCCATGTTGAGATCTCAAAGGAACCAGAGAGAGTCTACCTGGGGAGTCTTGCGGAGAGACATTGCTCGTCTCACTTTCATAACTCAAGGAAGCACTGATTAGGGATGACGGGGTGGAGGGAGTTCCTGAGTCATGACCTTCTGCAGCCCAGTCCCAAGCACTTCTTGAGTGTGTCCTGAAGGTTGGGCTCTTCAGCACACTGTCAGGCGAAGAGGGATGAATGGTTCTTGGTGAGTTCTCTTCCTCAGAGGGAGAGTTGACTTGATTGACTGGTTGGCTTCTGGATCTAGAGTGCTGCACCAGGCTCATTGCCTTGCTTTTCCCTACTGTGTGTTCAAGAGTTGATAGCTTTTCTTGAGACACATTTTTAGATGACTGACAGTATATACAGGTTGACTGTACCTTCCCCGTTTCCCCTATATACGATGGAAACATCTGAGTCCCCACATCCACCACACTGACCTTGAAACCTGTGAGCCTGTTCTTTTTAATGTCCTCCCTATCACTACCCTCTTCTGGCAAGATGCTGCCATTTCCATTACCATTGATTTCCTGCAAGTCCACCAAGTGACTATTTTCACCTAGGATGCTCTCACCCGAGTCAGTTTTGAGCGATCCGCAAGTACAGGACGAGCAGTGGCGCCTGGCCCTTTCACGCTGCCGCTCTTCCAACACAGCTGCCATGATGGCAGCTGAAACAGAGTCCACTTCTTGCTCTTTTTCATTCTCCTCTGCAACAGTTGGTGGTTTTCATTAAGCCTTGCATCATCAAAGCTATTCATTAAATATAAAAAATCAGATGTTACATATAGTAACTTTGTAAACAAAAATACAACAGAAAATAATCTTTATATTTAGGCAAAAATGAACCACAACATGCACAGAAAAATATACCTGAATGTGAATGTATCCATATATCCACAGAGCTATACAAATTTACTTTTTCTCCACAAGTTCTTTACATTACAAAGAAAACAAATTACCTGCATATTTATTGACTGAGTAGACCATTGCCGTTGGGGGGAAGGTAGGAATAGGAACTTTAATGACCTTCATTTCTGGTTTGGGGGCATCTCTGGGCTCCTTGGCTAGGCGAGACTTTGCCTTCTTTTGTAGGTCTGATGGAAGCTTGAAAGAAAGAAAGAAAAAAATTTAATGGTCATTCTTTGCATAATAAGGAAACTAGTTGCTGATCAAAGCATACCATAAAGGTAATTAATAAATAAAAGTAGGGTACTCTTAGAATGAGACCGTTTTCTATTAGTGATTTATGAATCAATAAAGCTGAACATAATTTTTCCACAACTAACATATTAGGCACATTCAGGGTAAATACCTAACATCTTGTAGCTACTGTGGCTTACAATTCATTAAAAAATCCACAATTGTGGTACTTAACTAAGTGTAGATGGGGATAGACTTGCTTGACTGGGCATAAGGACAGGTACTTATGCCAAGTGCAAGGCACCCAAGATGGGTTTTACTTCTGAGCGAGGAAACTTCACCAAACATATTGTGACTTTTCGCGCTATCTATCATTCACTCATTATAATACTAGATCCATATTTGAGTATCACATTTTTGTATTTCACTCTCTTGTGAGACTATATGTGCAATCTACCAGTTTATCATTGTTGTAGTTGACTAAAATTGTAGTATAAGGTCCACATCAGCTCATTATGTTCTTTATACTCAGTATGTTGAGAGGACAAAAAACAACTTTATTATTTTTGTAATTGCGTACTTTCATAAACAAATACAAAAGAAGTAACCATTCCTTATGAAAATAAATGAAGAGACGGGGAAGAGGAAGGAGACCTGTGCTTATGACTGCAAGTGCCATACCACAAGGCAACCATACTGGAATGAGTTCACATTGCAGATGAGGCACAAGGCCTGGATCAAATTCTTTTCATTCTACTTGCACATGCAGCATCACTGGTATTCAGTGTTTGTCATCACTCTCCAGAGTTAGTGCTTGGTAGAGACTGTGTTATGGGTGCCATTAAAGACTTTCTTTCCTGCTGGTGCTTGAAGAGAGTGATGCCATCTATGTCTGGGATTTTAAACTAGACCGATTTGGTGAATATTACAGCAATTATAGTTATTATAACTGCAACTGATATCATAAGTCACTAAACAGAGTTATTATTCACAGCGTAATAGAGAAACATGGAAATAAACCCTTCTCTAATGTCATGACTACTATGTTGCCCCCATCCTCAGGCAAAAAAAAAATTGTTTGGTAAGTGCGTGCTGCCACCCGTCCACAATGGGTGAAGTACTTATGCTAACCCACTAACTCTGGCAGTATGTACTTGCCCTGCTAGGAGTGGCACATACATTGTACATTCTTTAAATGTGATTATATCATTAGCAGATAATGTTGATGATACTAATAATGAGAAGGCATATCATAAACCTTCAAAGGTACCTTGGGTACCGTGGCATGAAAGGAGTCTATTTCATCCTTGACATAGCATATCAAATGGCTAGTGCAGACCTCATAGTATGGCAAAACAGTTAAATCTTGCATCAAACAAAAAGTTGCCAGAATTCCAAAGAAAAAGGACATGTGACTAATCGCACAGCAAAGGCCAAGTGTGGAAACAATAACTGAGAGAGGACCAGGTGTTTACAAGTGCTGCCCAGGGAGCTGGCCATGCATTCTCGACAGACCCAATGTTATCAGGATAACCCATTGCAAACAGGTGTCATGACATACGTGATGAAGGAATTTTTTGCATGACGGCGGGTGTTGTGACATACACGACATTGAAGGATTTTTAGATCACTGTTTCTTTATTGTTCTAAGAATAATGAGTGAGTGATTATGACAATTGCAATCATAATTACTATAATTGGTGTAATATTAAGAAAAATGAGTTTTACCCAAAATCTAAATTCTAGATGGCACCATTTTCTACTAGCACAAGCAGGAGAGAGAGCCATGAACACTATCTTTCAAGAGTGATGGCACACAGCAAATTGCCAACCTCTTGCACTAAAGTACCTCAGATGAAGGATGTGCAGGCAGAACAAGAAGAGGAAGATAACTCAAGCCATGGCCAGTGTCTACATGTGCCCCTGTGCCAGTACAGATGCCTTGTACTGTGGCACTGAGAGTCATTAGCACAGGTTTCCTTCCTCTTCCCTACCTCTTCTTGTTATCTTCATTTTGGATGGTTATATTTTTTGTATTCATCCACAACAGTACACGCAAAAAAAAAAAAAGTAGAATTTTGTCCTCTCATAAAACAACAATATATCTATCACACTGAATATATAGAAAATAATGAGCTGATATAGACCCTATGCTACAGTTTTAATCGACTTCAGCATTGATAGAGTTGGATGTCATATGACACAAAAATATGACTAACATAAAAATGGCTCTAGTTTTACAATGAGTGACTAAAAGAGAGTGGGAAAAGTCAAGGAATGCTGCATGAAGCTGCCTCACTCTGAAATAAAACCCATTCTAGAGACTGGGCAAGGATTTACACTTTAAAAATTTTACCTCTGGTCAATTGCAAACTGATCAGAAGCAGAAATTACCATGACATTATCAATATTGTGTAATTTTGTGTTACATTTTTTTTCTACATTATATCACATTTTATGACATTCAAACATCTATACTAATCTAACAGAGACTAAGAGATTATGAAAATAATCAAATTTTAGAACAATCTAGCGTTGCATTGCTGATGATCCAGCATGTTAAAACTGCCCTGCCAGGAACTTGGCAGGAAAATAATTGATGTTTCAGGACAACAACTGGCACAAATGGGTTAATAATTTTTGCAGCAATTCTCACGATCCTTTTACTAAATTGTTAATACTATTTTTAAGAAATTAGTTCTCATCATTATAATTCAAATATTCATCATGGTAATTCAAATATCCACTTTGACCAAAAGATGACAAAATCACTTACATTTGATATTACATGATATGAGTGACTCAAAATTGATTTTTACTATAAAAATAATTTTTTGTTTCTTGTCTACTTTTAAGACATGGTGCAAGATACCACCATCAAGGCTTATGGATATTCTCATTTCTTAGGATAAAATCATTAATTAATGTAAAACAAATATATGTTTGGGGACAGAGTCCTGAATAGATTTGTGACAGGTGACATGATATCACATCATGGGAATATTTTGCTCCTGCTGGATGACATCCTATCACGCCATAATCTTTCCCTGTAAACGCATTTTACTTAGTTACTATGTATATACTCATTGCAGTTACACTTGTATAAATACATTTTTCTTGACTTGGAAAAATAATGTAAAAAAACAAAACAAAAACATTTTAATCACCACATAGAATGGGGCAAGTGAAAAGTGCTCTGAGAGGTGCAGCACAGGATCAAGCTATGAGAGATCTTTCACCAGGAGGCTGTGTGCACTTGTCATCTTTCAGGTGCGAGCAGCACTAGGCAAATATATGTTTGGCATGAATGGGTGAAGGGTATGCTCTTCTTTAACATGAAGATCCAACTTTTTCCTCTATACATGATGCCTTTTGAACACCATATCTAAAAACTATGACTTAGCCAATTGGTGATGGAGCTGTTTTGGCTTCAAATGATCAAAATGTCAGGATATTTCAAACACTTAAGCCTATTGCCTCGGGCTATTCACCCACTGTGGCTGCGACCAAGTGCTACGCACCCAATCACCCAGCGCACCAGCCAGAAGTATAGCCATGACAAAATATCTCATCCCCTGCAGCTGTTCTTATCACTACTTGATGTGATATCTTGTCACCCAGCATTAACGGGTTAAAAGATATAACTATAGAAAACAATTCTAGGATTATCTTTTACATATTTACATGACATCTCAAAAATGGTAAATTTACATCATCCTATAAACTAATGCAATGATATACTTACAGAATCCAGCTTGTGAGCTGCATATTTGGATGGATTACATTGTAGAAGTTGAATGGCTAAATTCAAGTCATTCTTGTACCGATCCTATAAAGGGAAAGAATTTTTTTGTTACATAAGTAAATGTAAGTTACATAAGTGAATATAACATGTTCTTTCTTTTCTCTCACCATATTTTTGGGATGTTGTTAATCAAATATTCAAGTTTAATAACTTATTAGTACTGCAGATTTTTCACTTACATTTTCTTGTTTTAATCTATTAATTGCTTGAGCAGCTGTTGTTAGTGCAGTGGTGAGGCTGGCTGTGTCTGCTGCCAAACTAGACTTCTCACTCTCCGTGCGGTCTACTAGACGCAACAATTTGTCCTCTAGGCCCTGATTAACCTTCTGTAGTCTCTTATGGGCTTCAAGAAGTCTGCAATTGACCAGAGGTAAAAAATTTTAAGTATAAATATGTGTGAAAATGAAAAAAATAAGAGGAAATGGAAGAGAAAGAGGTAGAAAACAAAAATATGTGACCCCAGGTGCTCTTAACCTTTCCAACTGCTTCACAGTAGCCATGACATGAAACTCTCTCCCCTGCCCAGATGGAAATCTACATTGAAAACTTTCTAGCTCTATCATGGAACTGTGTCATACTACTTATTTCCTTGGTCTTGGGTAAGATGTTAAAATGCAACCTGGGGTTCTCTTGAGCAAGGATAAGCTGTTGGCAACAGAACAGTGGATATATACTAAAGGCACCTTTAGTGCACCTGATCCATACGGCTGATGTTGTGTAGCAGAAGTTCAATACTACAGTATAAATAGCAGAGATAAAACTCCTACAAGTAAAGAATGGATCTTGGGGCCTCATTTTTTTCACTTGCAATTTTTATCATATTTTTAACTCATTCACGCCGGGACCGTTCCGGCTTTGCGCAGTCGCAATATCGGGGTTCTCGAACGCATAAGCCTAAGGCCTCAAGATTCTCGGACGCACAAGCTGCAAGCCTGGGCTGCCCACTCGCTCTTTGATCAGGAAGCTGCAGCAGTTCAAGCATATTGAATAAATTGTCTTGTGACGATGATGTACAATGTACAAAACAAGTGAAGTCAAGTTCCTATCTAAATATCAAACAAAGTGCTGTGAGTTGCCAGCTAGTCATATAGATAGTTCTTAAAATCATAAGATTTTAGTACCTCATTTGCAATATGAATCAATGAAATAACTAGTGTTCTCCTTATTTTGTAAGAAATAGAAAGGAAGAGTTATTAAACAGTTTAAAGCAGTTAGCAGTATGGTTTTTTTTGTCTTACTGCCAACACTGTCTGATTCATCAATTAAAATGTTATGATTATTTTTTCTGGCTTTAAAACATTGTAAGAGACTTTATATTGGTTCCTGAGAAAGGAAAATAATGCAAAAGAAAATTCTGTGAGTAGAATATATGTATTCTGGTGAATAATTATTTCCTATCATGATGTCAACAAATCTGATCAATGAAATCATAACTCATCTTAACCTATTCACGCCGAGGCGATTCTAGCTTTGAATGGTCATAATGCCGGGGTTTTCGAACGCATAAGTCTAATGCCTCAAGATTTTCGGGCGCACAAGCTGCAATCCTGGGCTGCCCGCTCAGCATTTGGCCAGATATCTCGTCAACGGCGTCTGACACAAAAACCACGAAAATGATAAAACTATCCAATAAATATACTGACACAGGTTTATTGAAATATATCAAATAAAATAAACAGATGCATATATATTTATATTTAACACAATCCCGATGGGCCCGGTGAGAAGTGGCAACCCCTTACGCCGGACCTATGCAATATCGCCTCAGGAACGTCACACTGGTGTGTCGCCCTGTCATCAGGCACTTTGCCATGTCACACGGGTGTGACACACAGTCATCATTGGGTTAATAGTCCATTTCTGTCTACATCTGACACTTTTTAGGTTTCTCATTCATGGTTGAAAGATTAAATGAGCAACATTTAATTTATTAATTTCATTAATGATAATTACTGTGGGCTAGCTTTTCTTTTCAATATAATTGTAAATTAGCCTATAGCAGAAAAATGAAATCTATGATTCAACTGCATCTTTTACACACACAAATATAAATATAGATACATAAAATGTATCTATGAATAATAATTTAGGCATATACTACTAAAAACATAATTTCCCCATTTATAATAGGAGTTATGGGATTTTCGCCTTCATTAGCTGTGGCCAAGCATTATACGCTCAATCACCCAGCACAACATTCAGGAAGATAACCACAACGAAATATCTCGTCCCCAGCGACTGACGCTGTCACCACTTGACGTGATATCTTGTCATCCGTCGTTTGAAACATCCTCTCACCCTTACTATTGCATACAGTACATTATGGTAACAGTATAGCGATATGGACTAAGTCNTGTGTGTGTGGCTGTGTGTGTGTGGCTGTGTGTGTGGCTGTGTGTGTGTGTGTGTGTGTGTGTGGCTGTGTGTGTGTGTGTGTGTGTGTGTGTGTGTGTGTGTGGCTGTGTGTGTGTGTGTGTGTGTGGCTGTGTGTGTGTGTGTGTGTGTGTGTGGCTGTGTGTGTGTGTGTGTGTGTGTGTGTGTGTGTGTGTGTGTGTGTGTGTGTGTGTGTGTGTGTGTGTGTGTGTGTGTGTGTGTGTGTGTGTGGCTGTGTGTGTGGCTGTGTATGTCAGTGAGTGGCTGTGTGTGTTTGGCTGTAAATGCAAAAGGGCCATACCCATATATGCTTTTTCCATTGTTGTTTTGTGTATGTGTATGTGCGTGTGCATGTGCGTTGGTGTGAGAGTTAGTGAGCACTAGTTTGAGCATGTTTGTGTCCACATATCATGGTAAGTCTTTATTTTTCTTTAATTCCACTACTTATGAGCATCAACAAATTGAATCCACTAATATAAATCACAAAACGAATTTTGATCATAGGTAATAATATGATACAACACCCTATCAAAATCAGTCATCTTCCAGTGCACACGTTTTATGAGAGCACCTAAAGATATTTATTTCATAAAAAGAGTAAGTTCTCTTGTCTTTTACTTCGACATTTTACTATCTTTTCAATCAGAATGTTCTTATTATTTTCTTAAATTCATATACCCTTTATAATGTATATATAAAACAACAGCAAGCTGCCAGCACCACAATGCAAATTTCAATATTCAACTTATAAATTCACCTTGATAAAGATGAAAACAAAATTGAATAAAAAGAAGTAAATGATGAAGAACAAATATTTAGATGCTGGGTTTCTTAATATTTTAAAATATCTTTTATGTATCATGATACTACAGGAGTAGAAAGTGCCAAGAATATGAAAATATATACTGTAGACTCAGCTAAAATAAATGTAACATATTTGCATAAGTTTCAGTCACTTAAAACTTACAAATTAACTTAATAAAGAGTGAGCAGAATAACAAAATTTAATGAAAAGAAGTAAATAATGAAAAACAAACAGAAAGTTAGATTTACTTTATCCTTTTAAAGTTTCCTCTATGTATCATGATACTACAGGTAGTGGAAGGTACTGGAGAATATGAAAATATAGACTGTAGTCCAAGTTCAAATAAATGTAAAGGACTCATCATAAATTTCAGTCAGTTACAAAGTAGTTTCTGTACTGGAGGCCGTTGTCGTGCTGGAAGCAACTACATCAGTGGAGGAGTCTCTGTGTATGCTGTTCTCCCTTGGAACGCGAGGGTGAGGTGGAGATCTGTGAATTGGGGGAGTGAAGACATCCTGGTGTGGCGATCGGGCATTGAACGGGACTTTGTAAGTGACAGGAGAGGAAGGTGTGTAGCAGGGATTTGGTTTGCTGCCTAGACTACTCTGGTTTATCAGGGTGGGAGATGGAGTATGACCCAAATATTGAGAGGACGCTCTTCTGGACACGTATGCGTAATTGCCCAAACTGCTGGACTGTGTCATCAGACTTGAAGACTGTGTTGTAGAACTGGATACATTTGGTGGTGTATTTATACTAGAACTATGATAAGGTGATATGCCTGCCTCAAATTCTTTCATTCCCTGCTGTTTTAACATTTGTGGAGTATTATTCCCATTATCATTTTGCTTTGAGGCTTTATGAATGTCACTGCTCTGATTCACTGGTTTCCCATGTTGAGATCTCAAAGGAACCAGAGAGAGTCTACCTGGGGAGTCTTGCGGAGAGACATTGCTCGTCTCACTTTCATAACTCAAGGAAGCACTGATTAGGGATGACGGGGTGGAGGGAGTTCCTGAGTCATGACCTTCTGCAGCCCAGTCCCAAGCACTTCTTGAGTGTGTCCTGAAGGTTGGGCTCTTCAGCACACTGTCAGGCGAAGAGGGATGAATGGTTCTTGGTGAGTTCTCTTCCTCAGAGGGAGAGTTGACTTGATTGACTGGTTGGCTTCTGGATCTAGAGTGCTGCACCAGGCTCATTGCCTTGCTTTTCCCTACTGTGTGTTCAAGAGTTGATAGCTTTTCTTGAGACACATTTTTAGATGACTGACAGTATATACAGGTTGACTGTACCTTCCCCGTTTCCCCTATATACGATGGAAACATCTGAGTCCCCACATCCACCACACTGACCTTGAAACCTGTGAGCCTGTTCTTTTTAATGTCCTCCCTATCACTACCCTCTTCTGGCAAGATGCTGCCATTTCCATTACCATTGATTTCCTGCAAGTCCACCAAGTGACTATTTTCACCTAGGATGCTCTCACCCGAGTCAGTTTTGAGCGATCCGCAAGTACAGGACGAGCAGTGGCGCCTGGCCCTTTCACGCTGCCGCTCTTCCAACACAGCTGCCATGATGGCAGCTGAAACAGAGTCCACTTCTTGCTCTTTTTCATTCTCCTCTGCAACAGTTGGTGGTTTTCATTAAGCCTTGCATCATCAAAGCTATTCATTAAATATAAAAAATCAGATGTTACATATAGTAACTTTGTAAACAAAAATACAACAGAAAATAATCTTTATATTTAGGCAAAAATGAACCACAACATGCACAGAAAAATATACCTGAATGTGAATGTATCCATATATCCACAGAGCTATACAAATTTACTTTTTCTCCACAAGTTCTTTACATTACAAAGAAAACAAATTACCTGCATATTTATTGACTGAGTAGACCATTGCCGTTGGGGGGAAGGTAGGAATAGGAACTTTAATGACCTTCATTTCTGGTTTGGGGGCATCTCTGGGCTCCTTGGCTAGGCGAGACTTTGCCTTCTTTTGTAGGTCTGATGGAAGCTTGAAAGAAAGAAAGAAAAAAATTTAATGGTCATTCTTTGCATAATAAGGAAACTAGTTGCTGATCAAAGCATACCATAAAGGTAATTAATAAATAAAAGTAGGGTACTCTTAGAATGAGACCGTTTTCTATTAGTGATTTATGAATCAATAAAGCTGAACATAATTTTTCCACAACTAACATATTAGGCACATTCAGGGTAAATACCTAACATCTTGTAGCTACTGTGGCTTACAATTCATTAAAAAATCCACAATTGTGGTACTTAACTAAGTGTAGATGGGGATAGACTTGCTTGACTGGGCATAAGGACAGGTACTTATGCCAAGTGCAAGGCACCCAAGATGGGTTTTACTTCTGAGCGAGGAAACTTCACCAAACATATTGTGACTTTTCGCGCTATCTATCATTCACTCATTATAATACTAGATCCATATTTGAGTATCACATTTTTGTATTTCACTCTCTTGTGAGACTATATGTGCAATCTACCAGTTTATCATTGTTGTAGTTGACTAAAATTGTAGTATAAGGTCCACATCAGCTCATTATGTTCTTTATACTCAGTATGTTGAGAGGACAAAAAACAACTTTATTATTTTTGTAATTGCGTACTTTCATAAACAAATACAAAAGAAGTAACCATTCCTTATGAAAATAAATGAAGAGACGGGGAAGAGGAAGGAGACCTGTGCTTATGACTGCAAGTGCCATACCACAAGGCAACCATACTGGAATGAGTTCACATTGCAGATGAGGCACAAGGCCTGGATCAAATTCTTTTCATTCTACTTGCACATGCAGCATCACTGGTATTCAGTGTTTGTCATCACTCTCCAGAGTTAGTGCTTGGTAGAGACTGTGTTATGGGTGCCATTAAAGACTTTCTTTCCTGCTGGTGCTTGAAGAGAGTGATGCCATCTATGTCTGGGATTTTAAACTAGACCGATTTGGTGAATATTACAGCAATTATAGTTATTATAACTGCAACTGATATCATAAGTCACTAAACAGAGTTATTATTCACAGCGTAATAGAGAAACATGGAAATAAACCCTTCTCTAATGTCATGACTACTATGTTGCCCCCATCCTCAGGCAAAAAAAAAATTGTTTGGTAAGTGCGTGCTGCCACCCGTCCACAATGGGTGAAGTACTTATGCTAACCCACTAACTCTGGCAGTATGTACTTGCCCTGCTAGGAGTGGCACATACATTGTACATTCTTTAAATGTGATTATATCATTAGCAGATAATGTTGATGATACTAATAATGAGAAGGCATATCATAAACCTTCAAAGGTACCTTGGGTACCGTGGCATGAAAGGAGTCTATTTCATCCTTGACATAGCATATCAAATGGCTAGTGCAGACCTCATAGTATGGCAAAACAGTTAAATCTTGCATCAAACAAAAAGTTGCCAGAATTCCAAAGAAAAAGGACATGTGACTAATCGCACAGCAAAGGCCAAGTGTGGAAACAATAACTGAGAGAGGACCAGGTGTTTACAAGTGCTGCCCAGGGAGCTGGCCATGCATTCTCGACAGACCCAATGTTATCAGGATAACCCATTGCAAACAGGTGTCATGACATACGTGATGAAGGAATTTTTTGCATGACGGCGGGTGTTGTGACATACACGACATTGAAGGATTTTTAGATCACTGTTTCTTTATTGTTCTAAGAATAATGAGTGAGTGATTATGACAATTGCAATCATAATTACTATAATTGGTGTAATATTAAGAAAAATGAGTTTTACCCAAAATCTAAATTCTAGATGGCACCATTTTCTACTAGCACAAGCAGGAGAGAGAGCCATGAACACTATCTTTCAAGAGTGATGGCACACAGCAAATTGCCAACCTCTTGCACTAAAGTACCTCAGATGAAGGATGTGCAGGCAGAACAAGAAGAGGAAGATAACTCAAGCCATGGCCAGTGTCTACATGTGCCCCTGTGCCAGTACAGATGCCTTGTACTGTGGCACTGAGAGTCATTAGCACAGGTTTCCTTCCTCTTCCCTACCTCTTCTTGTTATCTTCATTTTGGATGGTTATATTTTTTGTATTCATCCACAACAGTACACGCAAAAAAAAAAAAAGTAGAATTTTGTCCTCTCATAAAACAACAATATATCTATCACACTGAATATATAGAAAATAATGAGCTGATATAGACCCTATGCTACAGTTTTAATCGACTTCAGCATTGATAGAGTTGGATGTCATATGACACAAAAATATGACTAACATAAAAATGGCTCTAGTTTTACAATGAGTGACTAAAAGAGAGTGGGAAAAGTCAAGGAATGCTGCATGAAGCTGCCTCACTCTGAAATAAAACCCATTCTAGAGACTGGGCAAGGATTTACACTTTAAAAATTTTACCTCTGGTCAATTGCAAACTGATCAGAAGCAGAAATTACCATGACATTATCAATATTGTGTAATTTTGTGTTACATTTTTTTTCTACATTATATCACATTTTATGACATTCAAACATCTATACTAATCTAACAGAGACTAAGAGATTATGAAAATAATCAAATTTTAGAACAATCTAGCGTTGCATTGCTGATGATCCAGCATGTTAAAACTGCCCTGCCAGGAACTTGGCAGGAAAATAATTGATGTTTCAGGACAACAACTGGCACAAATGGGTTAATAATTTTTGCAGCAATTCTCACGATCCTTTTACTAAATTGTTAATACTATTTTTAAGAAATTAGTTCTCATCATTATAATTCAAATATTCATCATGGTAATTCAAATATCCACTTTGACCAAAAGATGACAAAATCACTTACATTTGATATTACATGATATGAGTGACTCAAAATTGATTTTTACTATAAAAATAATTTTTTGTTTCTTGTCTACTTTTAAGACATGGTGCAAGATACCACCATCAAGGCTTATGGATATTCTCATTTCTTAGGATAAAATCATTAATTAATGTAAAACAAATATATGTTTGGGGACAGAGTCCTGAATAGATTTGTGACAGGTGACATGATATCACATCATGGGAATATTTTGCTCCTGCTGGATGACATCCTATCACGCCATAATCTTTCCCTGTAAACGCATTTTACTTAGTTACTATGTATATACTCATTGCAGTTACACTTGTATAAATACATTTTTCTTGACTTGGAAAAATAATGTAAAAAAACAAAACAAAAACATTTTAATCACCACATAGAATGGGGCAAGTGAAAAGTGCTCTGAGAGGTGCAGCACAGGATCAAGCTATGAGAGATCTTTCACCAGGAGGCTGTGTGCACTTGTCATCTTTCAGGTGCGAGCAGCACTAGGCAAATATATGTTTGGCATGAATGGGTGAAGGGTATGCTCTTCTTTAACATGAAGATCCAACTTTTTCCTCTATACATGATGCCTTTTGAACACCATATCTAAAAACTATGACTTAGCCAATTGGTGATGGAGCTGTTTTGGCTTCAAATGATCAAAATGTCAGGATATTTCAAACACTTAAGCCTATTGCCTCGGGCTATTCACCCACTGTGGCTGCGACCAAGTGCTACGCACCCAATCACCCAGCGCACCAGCCAGAAGTATAGCCATGACAAAATATCTCATCCCCTGCAGCTGTTCTTATCACTACTTGATGTGATATCTTGTCACCCAGCATTAACGGGTTAAAAGATATAACTATAGAAAACAATTCTAGGATTATCTTTTACATATTTACATGACATCTCAAAAATGGTAAATTTACATCATCCTATAAACTAATGCAATGATATACTTACAGAATCCAGCTTGTGAGCTGCATATTTGGATGGATTACATTGTAGAAGTTGAATGGCTAAATTCAAGTCATTCTTGTACCGATCCTATAAAGGGAAAGAATTTTTTTGTTACATAAGTAAATGTAAGTTACATAAGTGAATATAACATGTTCTTTCTTTTCTCTCACCATATTTTTGGGATGTTGTTAATCAAATATTCAAGTTTAATAACTTATTAGTACTGCAGATTTTTCACTTACATTTTCTTGTTTTAATCTATTAATTGCTTGAGCAGCTGTTGTTAGTGCAGTGGTGAGGCTGGCTGTGTCTGCTGCCAAACTAGACTTCTCACTCTCCGTGCGGTCTACTAGACGCAACAATTTGTCCTCTAGGCCCTGATTAACCTTCTGTAGTCTCTTATGGGCTTCAAGAAGTCTGCAATTGACCAGAGGTAAAAAATTTTAAGTATAAATATGTGTGAAAATGAAAAAAATAAGAGGAAATGGAAGAGAAAGAGGTAGAAAACAAAAATATGTGACCCCAGGTGCTCTTAACCTTTCCAACTGCTTCACAGTAGCCATGACATGAAACTCTCTCCCCTGCCCAGATGGAAATCTACATTGAAAACTTTCTAGCTCTATCATGGAACTGTGTCATACTACTTATTTCCTTGGTCTTGGGTAAGATGTTAAAATGCAACCTGGGGTTCTCTTGAGCAAGGATAAGCTGTTGGCAACAGAACAGTGGATATATACTAAAGGCACCTTTAGTGCACCTGATCCATACGGCTGATGTTGTGTAGCAGAAGTTCAATACTACAGTATAAATAGCAGAGATAAAACTCCTACAAGTAAAGAATGGATCTTGGGGCCTCATTTTTTTCACTTGCAATTTTTATCATATTTTTAACTCATTCACGCCGGGACCGTTCCGGCTTTGCGCAGTCGCAATATCGGGGTTCTCGAACGCATAAGCCTAAGGCCTCAAGATTCTCGGACGCACAAGCTGCAAGCCTGGGCTGCCCACTCGCTCTTTGATCAGGAAGCTGCAGCAGTTCAAGCATATTGAATAAATTGTCTTGTGACGATGATGTACAATGTACAAAACAAGTGAAGTCAAGTTCCTATCTAAATATCAAACAAAGTGCTGTGAGTTGCCAGCTAGTCATATAGATAGTTCTTAAAATCATAAGATTTTAGTACCTCATTTGCAATATGAATCAATGAAATAACTAGTGTTCTCCTTATTTTGTAAGAAATAGAAAGGAAGAGTTATTAAACAGTTTAAAGCAGTTAGCAGTATGGTTTTTTTTGTCTTACTGCCAACACTGTCTGATTCATCAATTAAAATGTTATGATTATTTTTTCTGGCTTTAAAACATTGTAAGAGACTTTATATTGGTTCCTGAGAAAGGAAAATAATGCAAAAGAAAATTCTGTGAGTAGAATATATGTATTCTGGTGAATAATTATTTCCTATCATGATGTCAACAAATCTGATCAATGAAATCATAACTCATCTTAACCTATTCACGCCGAGGCGATTCTAGCTTTGAATGGTCATAATGCCGGGGTTTTCGAACGCATAAGTCTAATGCCTCAAGATTTTCGGGCGCACAAGCCGCGAGCCTGGGCTGCCCGCTCAGCATTTGGCCAGATATCTCGTCAACGGCGTCTGACACAAAAACCACGAAAATGATAAAACTATCCAATAAATATACTGACACAGGTTTATTGAAATATATCAAATAAAATAAACAGATGCATATATATGTTTATATTTAACACAATCCCGATGGGCCCGGTGAGAAGTGGCAACCCCTTACGCCGGGCCTATGCAATATCGCCTCAGGAACGTCACACTGGTGTGTCGCCCTGTCATCAGGCACTTTGCCATGTCACACGGGTGTGACACACAGTCATCATTGGGTTAATAGTCCATTTCTGTCTACATCTGACACTTTTTAGGTTTCTCATTCATGATTGAAAGATTAAATGAGCAAGATTTCATTTATTCATTTCATTAACGATAATTACTGTGGGCTATCTTTTCTTTTCAATATAATTGTAAATTAGCCTATAGCAGAAAAATGAAATCTATGATTCAACTGCATCTTTTACACACACAAATATAAATATAGATACATAAAATGTATCTATGAATAATAATTTAGGCATATACTACTAAAAACATAATTTCCCCATTTATAATAGGAGTTATGGGATTTTCGCCTTCATTAGCTGTGGCCAAGCATTATACGCTCAATCACCCAGCACAACACCCAGGAAGATAACCACAACGAAATATCTCATCCCCAGCGACTGACGATGTCACCACTTGACGTGATATCTTGTCATCCGTCGTTTGAAACATCCTCTCACCCTTACTATTGCATACAGTACATTATGGTAACAGTATAGCGATATGGACTAAGTCAATCATCAACTTGAGAAAAACTTCTTGTGTTTAAAATTTCATCAGAATATTAAATATTCATCAAACAGTAATGCAACTGACGAAGCACAAAAAATTGATTCGTACCCCTTAGGCCTTCTTATCAAGGCATTTCCAGAGATTTATCCTCTACCAACAAAGAAAACAGAGAGAGAGAGAGAGAGAGAGAGAGAGAGAGAGAGAGAGAGAGAGAGAGAGAGAGAGAGAGAGAGAGAGAGAGAGAGAGAGAGAGAGAGAGTGTGTGTGTGTGTGTGTGTGTGTGTGTGTGTGTGTGTGTGTGTGTGTGTGTGTGTGTGTGTGTGTGTGTGTGTGTGTGTGTGTGTGTGTGTGTGTGTGTGTGAGTGTGTAAGTATGTGTGAGTGTGTAAGTATGTGTGAGTGTGTAAGTATGTGTGAGTGTGTAAGTATGTGTGAGTGTGTAAGTATGTGTGAGTGTGTAAGTATGTGTGAGTGTGTAATAATGTGTGCGTGCATGTACATGTGTGTACATATGTGTGTGTGTGTGTGTGTGTGTGTGTGTGTGTGTGTGTGTGTGTGTGTGTGTGTGTGTGTGTGTGTGTGTGTGTGTGTGTGTGTACGCCTGTGTGTGCATGCATGTGCGTGTGTGTGCCTGTTAGCATGTGAATGCATGTGTGCCTGTTAGCATGTGAGTGCATGTGTTTGTGCATGTATACATGTGAGTGGGGGTGTGCGTGAACACATGTGTGTCCATATGTGTGTGCATGTACACGTGTGTGCATGCATATGCATGCGTGTGCACGTGTGCCTGTTAGCATGTGAGTGCATGTGTACCTGTTAGCAAGTGAGTGCGTGTGTGCCTGTTAGCATGTGAGTGCGTGTGTGCCTGTTAGCATGTGAGTGCGTGTGTGCCTGTTAGCATGTGAGTGTGTGTGCCTGTTAGCATGTGAGTGCGTGTGAGCCTGTTAGCATATGAGTGCGTGTGTGCCTGTTAGCATATGAGAGCGTGTGTGCCTGTTAGCATGTGAGTGCGTGTGTGCCTGTTAGCATGTGAGTGTGTGTGTGCCTGTTAGCATGCGAGTGCGTGTGTGCCTGTTAGCATGTGAATGCATGTGTGCCTGTTAGCATGTGAGTGCATGTGTTTGTGCATGTATACATGTGAGTGTGTACACGTATACATGTGTGCGTGTGCATGTATACATGTGTGTGTGTGTGCAAGTATACAATATGTGTGTGTGTGCGTGTAGGCATGTGTGCTTCTGTTTGTGTGTGCCTGTGTGCATGTGTATGTGTATGTGTATGTGTATGTGTATGTGTATGTGTATGTGTATGTGTATGTGAATGTGAATGTGCGTGTGCATCTGCCTGCATGTGTTTATGAAGTGCTAATGCTTCTGAGAATAGTGAGAATATGGAAAAAAAAATTCCAATTATCCTGGCATGTTCTACATCCCTTACTTTGAAATTTGTATTACTAATCCCATTCAAAATGGTTGATGTCCTATCACGTGATTGGAAAATATGCCCATTTCCAGATGACTCCTGAAACGTCAAGTATTTTATTGCTTATTTCTGAGCGTGGCAGTTATGACATGCTGAAACGTTATCAATAAAACACCAGATTGTTATTAGATATAATTATTTTTCATAATTTCTTGGTCCCCACTAAAATAATGCTTCCACTTTTCATTGGTGTTATCACATAGAAGTGGGCAAAGTTCAATAAAATAACACTAGAAAAACATTGCTGTAACGTGTTTTTTACTAAAATATAACCTCTGAACATGGCAATATTTTTACATGCCTTTACTTTGTAGACGCAATCATGACAACCATAAGAAAAGGGTGGGTGAAAAACGCTCTAAGATGTTCAGCATAAACTCTCACAGCGGGATACCACCTCGTAATGAAGTGTTGTGAACATGAAACCTCCCAGAGGAAGCGGGAGTGGCCAAAATGGGTTACACAAACCTTATCTTCATTATCTAATTCTCTAAATTCCAAGATACCCAGAAAAATGCTTACTCCTCAATACCAGGAAGAGAAAGGATTAACCCATTCGCGCCAGATGACGTGCTGACATGTTTCATGGTTTTTATGTCAGATGCCTGTGACGGGATATCTGGGCAAGGCAAGCACTCGGGGTGAGCGAGCGGGCAGCCCAGGCCATACAAAGCCAGAATCGCCCCGGCGTGAATGGGTTAAAATCCCATTCGCACGATTATTTCCCTAGAGCTGCTCCTGCCATGAAGATAACAAGCACATGCAGTCTCCACGTGTGAAACTCTCTAGGTACGAAGCAATGCTGTACCATTCAGAGCACTTTTTACCCCCCAATTCTACAGGATTCTGATAGGCATTTGTAAATTTATTATCTTCTTTTTTTTTCTTTTGACAAGTAAAGGACAATGTGTCTATGCAAATGCAACTACAATGCATACACATATGTAACTACATAAAACGTATATTTATAGGAAGAGATCATAAAATGATAGGACAACATCTGACCAGAGCAAAATATTCCTATGACGTGATAATACATCGCCGTGCGTGAATGGGTTAGAGTAGAAGTTTCAGCAAATCTTACAGGAATCATTGTTCTAGCATTTGTGATAATGTAGTAGAAGCCATCAGCTTCTACTACCTCCAGCTCCTCAGCCTCGCATTTTAGTTAAAATAATAATTACACCCTCCAGAATGGCACCCATCTAGGCTGGCTTTAACCCATTAACAACAGGATTGTTTTGGCTCCAAATGGGTGAAACGCCGGGATATTTCAAAAGCCAGAATGGAAGATCTCATCCCTGGTGGCTGATACTGTCACCACTTGATGTGATATCTTATCACCCGTCGTTAACGGGTTAAATTGTTTCATGAAGAATTATGGCTGAAGCAGCACTAGATCCAGAGATACAGGCTTCCAGAGTCAGCCTAAACCTGAAGTTTATTATGGATTTATGGAAAAATAATGTTTGGGCTAATCTGCACTCTATCCCTGTCCCACAAAATTTAAGCCAGTGCAACTAGTGTTGTAGACCGTCCATCCTGACGACCAGTTAGATCGTTAGGTGCCCGTTCTCAATGGGTTAATGATGATATAACTGGAAAATAATACCTAATAAAATTTTAAGGCAATTATAGACTACATATCATAGAACACTCTCAGTCTGGCTTGCCTACTTCAGAGGCTTGTAAATAGGACTGGCAAAAGGGCAATAACCTTTGACCTAGTCTGGTCTTACAGAAAGATAAACCTAGTGGAACCCTGAGGAATTGCTAAAAACAAAGTTTTAAGTCAATGATCCCTTAAATGGCTAACAAAACAAATATACTGTATGTTTCAAAAATATGAATAGAAAAAAAATAATCCTTTTAACAACAGCATTATTCTATATGAATTAGTTCATATGTCTTCCTGTTAACCCATTCACATTGGGACGTATTTTCGCCTACTCCGGCTTACACCGTGAAGATTACAAGCACGTGAGCGTTTTTCACCCACCCTATTCTTATGGTTTTCATGAATGCGTCGACAATGTAAAGGCATGTAAAAATATTGCCATGTTCAGAGGAGTTATATTATTTGAAAAATGTTACAGTAATGCCTTTTTAGTTCTATTTTATTGAACTTTGCCTATATTACTTACTTCTATATGAAAATACCAAAAGAAAGTGGAAGCAATCTTTTAGTGGGGCATCAAAAAATAAATTTTATACTTTCTTTTCCATTTTACCAAAATGAAAAGAACAATATGAATAATCATACACGTATATATGAGTATGTACATGTACCTCGTGACATGAAATGATGTGATATCACAGGTAATCAACAAATTAGAAGCAGTATTGCATTGGTAATTTTATACTTTGATTTTAAAATAGTTCAATCGATGAAGAAACAGAAATTACCAACATGTCATCAATATCACATAGTTTTCTGTGACATCATTTTTTTTATACCTTATATCTCATTATATGACACTCAAACACCTATACTAAAGTAACAGAGTCTAAGAAATTTTGTAAAATGATTATATTTGAGATCAATCTGGTGATCTATTGCTGACGTTTCAGCACGTCATAATTGCCCCTCCTGGAACTCTGCGAGAAAATGCACGTCTCAGAACATCACCTGGGTCCGGGGATATTTTTCGACCACGTGATAAGACGTCCAACGGCGCAAATGGGTTTAGTACAGTATGTATATATTTTTTTCTTATTTCAATTCTGTTTACAGAAACAAGACCAAGAGATACTCACAGGGTAATGAGAGTAAAAATAAAAGACACTGATCTATATGATATTACAAATAATTTACACAAGCAATAATTAAATGAATACACATCACTCAACATAATAATGAAGTATCTATTCTATTCAACATACTTAACCCATTGCATATGGGTGTCAAGATATACATGTCGGCACCGATTAGGCCTAAGATACAGGTGTCAATGCGTACATGACCCAACATCGGGATCTGCTCACAGTTGAAGCGCTCACACAGTCATAAAGTAACACGGCTGTAACGGCGCTAGCTCCAGAGCTACAAGGTTCCAAAGTCAGCCTAAACTCGCATTTTATGATGGATTTATGGAAAAATGTTCTTTGGGCTAGTCTGCGCTACCCAGAGGGCGGAGAAAACCCTTTCCCTGTCCCTCTAATTTTTAGCCGGTGCAGCTAGTGTTGTTTACCGCCCACCTTGATGATCACTTAGGTCGTTAGGCGCCCCATCGGCAATGGGTTAAAAGGAATAAGACATCATTTGATAAATGAATCTTTCTAATCTTACAAACTTACCTGTCATACTTGTCCTGCCAATGGTCACACTGCGCCCTGAGAACAGCCACCTGACCCTGAGGAAAGTGGTCTGGCCTATCCTGTGCCATCTGCGTCTCCAACTGTACTATGGCCACGTCGCGATCTAGCAGCCGTCTCTTGAGCACCTCTACCTCGCTGCGCAGGGCTGACGTGCTCACCCCACAGTTTACACAATCTCCCCCCTGTGGAAAATAAATGTGAGAATAACATGCCAAAAGAGAAGAGGGAAAGGGATGCAGACCATCTTTATGATTTGACATTTTGCCAGCAAATATGAAGACACAGTATTTCAAAAACACCACTCAAAAATGTTAATAATAATTATAAAAATGATTATTGTTTTAATAGTAAAACAATAATAATAATAATAATAATAATAATAATAATAATAATAATAATAATAATAAATATAACTGTTATTATTATAGCAGATAATAATAATAATAATAATAATAATAATAATAATAAATATAACTGTTATTGTTATAGCAGATAATAATAATAATAATAATAATAATAATAATAATAATAATAATAAAAATAATAATAACAATAATAATAAAAATAATAATAATAATAACAATAACAATAATAATAATAATATCAATAATAATATGTCTCCATTTAAAAATGAAGAGAGAATCACTCTTTCTCACACTCTCAAACTATTTCAAATTGGGCAAGCTACATTACCTTCATCTGACACCACCCATTTGAAAGCCTGCGGGTGTGCACAGGTGTCAGCATCCCACACTGCAATAACACCTGTGTTCAGCTGTGAGCTAACCCAATAAGCACACTAATGACTGAATGTTCATCTTAACTATCAAGCAAAAATAAATGTGTATTTGTAGAAATCAAATGTTCACCTTTGTCTTCTTTTTGGATTCTGTTTTTAGTGGAGATGTAAATGCCAACTTCTCCTGAGCTACCTTACAAACAAAATACATCTACTTGATTAAAAATAGCTAATTACTCAAGGAAGCAAATTAGATCAAAACTACTAGTTTAAAATATAGCAAGATGTGTGCACAGCAAACTTAAGCTCCATTCACACAGCTATTTATAATTCAGATTTTATTACAAGATTTATCAAACAGAAATGGAGGTGAAGTGAAAGAGGAACAGGAGAAAGTTGGGGGAGAGGTGATATAGATAGAGATGTGTAAAAAGAATTAGGAAAAGATAGATAGAGAAGAAAAAAGAATGAGGAGATGAAGGTTGAAACATCTCTTATTTATAGGTCATAAATACACTCACCTGATGGCCATGACCA
>BOPN01004406.1:82500-87500 GCA_017312705.2 Penaeus japonicus | reverse complement strand
TTTGGACTATGAGTGCCACAGCAAAGGCAGCCAGACTGGCACAAGCACACATTGAATACACTGAATGTGGCCTCTTCCTCTTCTCACTCTGTTTGCATATCCTACATTGCCGGTAATTTAAAGTAGGATGTCAGCATCTTGCTCTGTGTCATCTCTCTCTGAAGATAGTGCTTGCTAAAGACAGTGAATGGGTGCCACTCTGGTGATAGCAGAGACTGGTGCCATCTATGTTTTGCTGAAAATTACAACATCATAGTAATTATAATTATAATGGTCATCATCAGTCACTTAACCCATTGGTCGCGGTATTAAAAAAAGGTCTGGGCAGTAGGATGGCTGTTTTACATGGTGCCATCTGCGTCTATGACCGACTCTGCCTTTGCAGCAAATCATGCCATCCGCTGCTAATGGGATAAGAGAGTTATAAGTCATAATACACTTAAGAAACACAACAATCCACTCTCCCCAAACGTCATGCGCATCCCAACATCTGCCATCAGGCCAAAGCTCAATTGTCACTAATGTCATGACACCTGTCTGCAATAGGTTAAGGTGAGCATATGGGTGTTTTTTTCTGAAGTGCCATAGCCTTGAAATTTTGATATGTTATTTACATGTATTCACTCATGATATCATGTGAATTTCATGAAGTTTGGTTTAACTTTTTAAAATTATTTACTTTGATTTTTTGAAAATTTAAGAGATTTAATGCAGCCTATAATTTTTAATCAAATGCTTAAAAAAAAAAAAAAAAAAAAAAAAATCCATAGATATCTCCCACATATGGCTAAAAATGGCCGAAGGATATTGCCTTTTCTCGCTTTGTTTCTGAGAAGAAAAAAATTACACTTGATTTTCAGCTTCTTATAATCCCATTAAAAAAAAAATCGTCATCATCATCATCCAACCAAAAAAATTGCCAATCATTGCTCTTGCAAATGATACTAAGGAATACGCAATTGCATTAAAAGCATAGATGAAGTAGTGTTTTAAACATTAAAAACTCCTTGAGAAAATCTGTCAAACATTTTTTTTCCATATCCGCCAAGTGATGACATCACATCACGAGGTGCTTTAAATCAAGTGTATATTTAAATTTCACGAAATAAGTTTCTTTAATGGTAGTTTACAGTATTGTTGATGTGATGAGCGAAGGAATGATTTTTATTATTTGTCAAATATGTTATTTGTCAAAAATCACACCCATATGCACCCATTAAGATGCAACCCGTCTCAGAGGGGAAAAGGTACCAAATAAAATATCACCCTACTTAAAACCTCTAAAAGCACATCCTAAAAATTAAATGGTATATTTCTAGAACAGGTCTATAAAAAAAAAAAAAAAAAAGGTATCAATCAATTCCTTGTGACATCTAACTAAATAATGGATTATTATTTAACATAACCAATAAATAAGTACGATACAAATGGCAGAAAATGCCCATGATCTGCATGCATGGGAGATTGTTTACTTTGTGAGACATGTTCCGCACAGCTAACACCTGGACTGTCTTTTGACATTATACACACATTGCATCATTGGCCTAGGAGTTTGTACATTCAATTCAATTAATAGCTATGCAGAATTGACATCATCATTTCAAATTTATTCAAATGTATAACCACCACACACAGATTACAACTACTAATCCGTTGCAGATGGGTATCATGAAACACAAGTTTTTGGCCTGATGGCATGTGTCCTGACGTATGTGACTGTAGACATCAAGCCATATCTGATGTTGTGTTCCTTTATTACACTATGAGTAAAAACCTTATTTAGTAAGTGATAATAACAATGGCAATCATCATTACTATGATTTCCATAATATTCAGCAAAATGGGTCGAGTTAAAATCCAAAATACAGATGGCACCACTCTCCCATAGCATCAGCTGGAAAGAAACCCATGAATGGTCTACTAAGCACTATTTTCAGAGAATGATAACACAAAGCAAGATGCCGACCTCCTGCACTAAAGTACCGTTGATGGAGGATGTGCAGGCAGACTGAGAATAGGAAGGTGACTCAGTCCATGCCAAGTGTCTAAAATGTGCCCCTGTGCCATTAACCCATTCGCGGCGGTAGACGTGCTATCACGGGGTCGAACAATATCCCTGGACCCGGGTGACGCCTGAGACGTGGAGTATTTTCTGGCTGAGTCCCGGGCGGGGCAATGTGATGTGCTGAAACATCAGCAATAGATCGCTAGATTGTTCTCAAATATGATCATTTTACATAATTTCTTAGACTCTGTTACTTTAGTTTAGGTGTTTGAATGTCATAAAATGAGATATAACATTTAAAAAAATGATGTCAAAGAAAATTACGTGATATTGATGACATCATGGTAATTTCTGTTTCTTGATTGGTTGCACAAAAAGGTCGAAAAACTATTGTAAAATCAAATGTGTTTTGGCCAAAAAATAAAATAAAGTAAAAAATTACTAATGCAATGCTACTTCAAATTTGTTGATTACCCGTGAACTCACATCATGTCACGTCACCAGGTACATGTACATACTCATATGAACGTGTATGATTATTCATATTGTTCTTCTTTTCGTTTTGGTAAAAAAGAAAATAAAGTATAAAACATGTTTTTTGATGCCCCACTAAGAGAAGTGAAGAATATAGCCAAAGTTCAATAAAATAAAACTGAAAAGACATTACTGTAACATGTTTTTCGACTGTAATACCTCATTTGAACATGGCAATATATTTATGTGCCTATACATTGGAGACGCATTCATGAGAACCATAAGAATAAGGTGGGTGAAAAACACGCTGAGAGGATCAGCGCGGCCCCGCGTCACGAGAAAACACCCCTGCACAAAGCGTTGCAAGCTTGTTATCTTCCCGCCGTTAACAGAAGTAGGCGAAAATACGTCCCGGCGTGAATGGGTTAAGGTTGCCTTGTGATGTGGCACTCTCAGTCATTAGCATAGCTTTCTTTCCCCTTCCCCTTTTCTTCATGTTATCTTCATTTTGAATGGTAATTTTTGTTGTATTTATTTACGGTAGTACAGAAATACGAAAAAGTTGCTTTTCGACCTTCCATAAAACCACAATACTGAAATGAAACTAATAAGGTGATATTGATCCTATATTACAATTTTAGTCATCTGCAACATGATAGAGTATGTCATATGATGCACAAAAGTCTCACAATTCAGTAGAACAAAAAAAGATGATGACAGACACAAAAATGGATCTAGTACTGTAATGACTAAATGAAGGAGAGTATCAAAGGTCACGGTATGTCGCATGAAGCTGCCTCGTGTTGAAATTCAATTCATCTGGGTTGCCACATAGGTGACATCAGTGCCGTCCTGGAGACTGGGCAAGCAAATCAATCCCTGTCTGTAATGGGCTAATAATGGAGGGCTCTCAAGGCTGTCTTCTGGATTTCCATAACAAATAAGTATGCTGATATAGCTCCTGCAATGTCTAATTAGCAATGTAGGTGTTATTAGTAGACTGAAAGCAATGCTTAAACTGTGATCTGTCATTTACATCAAGGTAAATAGCAAAAAATGCTCTGTAAAATGAGGCATCTAGGAGGGGGAAAGCTCTCCCTTGGCAATGACTATCCTTAAAATTAGGGAAGGTTAGTTGGTCATTGGGTTAGTTTTTAGACCACAATATACTCTGAAAGCAGTGCAAATTTTTACCGAAAATAGCTTTGTCTCATGTTGTTATATATATATGGAGTCAACTGTGATAACTGTGTACATTATACTCTAGGCTGTATATCACAGGGTATGCCATGCAGTGTGTCCCATGGTATGCCTCAAGGGTGAGTAAGTTGTAAAGTAACAATATCATACACATTTTAATTTTACAATAGACAAAATATTGCTATAATTGGTTAGTAGACATCAAAAGGATACCAGTTTAGATAGGTTATTCACTAATCTTACCCTATAATTTTTCAGGTATATTTAATGCCCTCCCCCTTATCAGGTCTAGTATCTACACTATTGTTGGGTTACACTGATTTAAACCACTCTTGATGCACACTTGAAATTACAAGGAGTCCCCTCTCTATGCCAATTTTGATAGGTTTTATAAGGATTTAATAAAGAATTTCACCAAAAATAGATGACGAGATTGTGAATGTAACTTTAAGGTGTAATTGGATAAAGACGCAACCAAATATTGTGACCATAAAACTCTTTTCATCCAGAAACATAAAAGCAGATTAAATATATTTTGAAAATAATTTTAAAATGAGTAAAGGAAGATGTTTCCACTGCACTGATGAAACAAAAACTGAAGAATATCGACTCTGTGCATGTACTGACCTTGCCTACAGAAATACAAAAAACATTGCTAATAGGTAATGATGTCACATGACTATAATAGCACCAATAAGGAAACAATTGATCAAATCAACAAATTTATCAACCAATCACAAACAACTTAATGTTGAATATTGATCAGTATGGAGATGGCTACCGAATGCACAGGATGTAGATACACGCTGTAGGGCTTTATTAACCCTATGACAACAGTGCGTCACACCCGTGTGACACAGCTAAATTCCCTATGCCGGGGCGTCATGCCAGTGTTACGTTTCCAATGCAATATTGCAATGGCCCGGCGTAGGGGTCTTCACTTATTGCCGTGCCCCGTCGGGAAAGGGTTAAGTTATTTCATAAAGATGACCATCCAACACTTGAACTCTTACGGGACGACCCATGACTTGGCCTCTTACACGACTCCATTTAGCCCATTCGCGCTGGTTGACATGCCGACACGTTTTGTGGTTTTTGCGTCAGACACCGGGGACAAGATATAAGGGCAAAGCCAGCGCTCGGGGTGAGCAAGCAGGCAGCCCAGGCTCATGGCTTGTCCATCCAAGTTAGGCTTATGTGTTCGAAGACCGCGGTATTGCGAATGTTCAAAGCCAGAACCGACCCGGCATGAATGGGTTAAGGTATGTATATACACATTTGAATTAAAAATGTACCTGCCATGCAATGGCTTGAAAACTGG
>BOPN01004406.1:5000-7500 GCA_017312705.2 Penaeus japonicus | reverse complement strand
ACATGTTGGTGCGTTGCATTCAAAGGAACCTAACCTGTTGATGGTAAGTAAAATATTTTTAGCTTATTTTCTGAAGATATTTTTATATATTGTACACGCACACACACCCACACACACCCACAAATGTATATAAACATATATATGTATATATATATATATATATATATACTCTATATCTCTCTCTCACTCTCTCTCTCTCTCTCTCTCCCCCCCCTTCCGTGTATATCTCTTCCTCTCTCTCTTATTCTCTCTCTCTCTCTTTCTCTCTGACAGAAAAGGCAGTATGCATGACTCGTTTTCTTGCGGCCGCACGTATGCGGTTCCTGATCCATGGCTAGCGCTCGCGGGGGGCAAGAATTATGGTCACTTGTTGTGGTCCTTCATTGAGCGTCGGGGACTTAATTGAAGTGGTTTTTGGGCTTCCTTTCCTTTTTTTGTTTTTGCAGAGGGGCTGTTTACTTTTTAAGAGTACTATTTTATTTTTTTAGTTTTATTGTGGTTGTTATTGTTATATATTCCTTGTTTTTTTTATTTTATTTATTTATTTTATTATTTTTTTAAATTTTAGGGTGTCATTTAGTTTTGTTTATTTTGTTTATTTTGTTTATTTTGTTTATTTTGTTTGTTCCTGGTCTTGGTCCTCAGTCTTTTTTGATATGGTATTTCTAAAAAAAAGCATTTTTATCTATTCATTCTCATCAAGGATGCTCCTATCTGATGCTTCCTATCTGATTGTGAATAACAGCGCTGATAACAATAGAAAGAACAGTAATAACATCATCGGCAGCGTTATCATCATCATCTTAGAGCGTCACGCCAGACCGCCACGCTCCTCGCCTTACACATTCCGGATCGCCGCGCACCCAACACGCGGGTTCGAGAATATTCCTGCCATCGCAATTTTGCCAATTAAGAGAGACAGACTTGAGTTAATTGACGAGGATTTGACTCTGGCGGGAGTGAGGCCCGGAGGATGGCGAGGTTGTTGGCAACGGTGATGGAACACACATATGCACACACACACACACACACACACACACACACACACACACACACACACACATACACACACACACACTCACTCACTCACTCACTCACACACACACACACACACACACACTCACACACACACTCACACACATACACACTCATACATCCAGCATAACAGTTCCCCGGAGGAATAAGATTCTTATAACAAACAAGAGGACCTGGGCAGGAAGAAACATCATGCGGATGCTGTGTATTTAGATTTTGAAAATCACAGCTGTGTCCATCACTAGAATCTGCATATACAAAAATCCAAAATTGAAAAAAAAACAAACCATGTACTATGATATTGATGACACATACATCAAATTGAATGAATGAAACAACAACACATCCACAAAAGAATCCATGTAAAAAATCGAAAGAAGATTAAGAAAGAACATGAACAAGGAGTTTAGCTTACGGACATTCCCCAGGCATTGTGTGGAATACATGACTGTGTCATGTTGACGTGACAATAACAAGAGTTTGAAAGCTTTGATGTAAGATATATATATATATATATATATATATATATATATATATATATATATATACATATGTGTGTGTGTGTGTGTGTGTGTGTGTGTGTGTGTGCATATATATATAAGTCACACACACACATATATGTATGAATATATGTATATTGTGGAATGTAGTTATGATCCAGAGGGAGGGCGATACACCAAGTGACCTCGCATGGCACCACGCTTTCCCCTGCTCGGGGCTGCTTTAGTTATCCTGGCGACCAGTTTCTTTTGCCCTCGCTTTTTTGTTTGAATTAATGCGTTAATTTTTGTGTACTCTGCTTTTATTTGGAATATTTATTTTACTTTTTATGCATTTCAGTTTTATTGCTAAGGACAAGTTTGATTCTATTTTCGAACAAACTTTTTTCGCGGCGTCAGTGAGTCGACGCGTCAAATTTTGTTTTGTAATATTTTTAAATATTTTTTTACGCCTCTTTTGCGGATTTTAGCTCCTTAATTGATTATTTCAAGTTATTCTCATAAGTTGTTTTTACCATTTGAGTTTTACTTTATATTTTTACTGTATACTTGGTTTTCATAATATTCGTAATTTTTCTTATGCGCTATCTTTGTGTCATTTAACTTTATGTTTGTGTTTTATTTTTCTGTATTTTTGAAGGCTTGTTTCAAAAGCAAACTATTTTTAATCTACCTGCAAGAATGATTCGTTTTTTGTGACGTCACGAGTCAGTGACAGCCCACGACCTAAGACAACGGGAGTTCTCTTGTGTTTTGTCTTTACTCTCTTCTCTGCTTTACTCTCTTATTTCAGGCTAGACGTTTTAGATCAATAATCACTGAGGCTTTGCTGTAATTTCATGCTTGACGTTTTAGATCAATAATCACTGAGGCTTTGCTGTAATTTCATGCTTGACGTTTTAGATCAATAATCACAGAGGCTTTGCTGTAATTTCATGCTTGACGTTTTAGATCAATAATCACTG
>BOPN01004405.1:122500-125728 GCA_017312705.2 Penaeus japonicus | reverse complement strand
TGTGCGGGTCTGCCTATCTGTATGTCTGTCTCAGTCTAACCATCCAAACATATTCACTTTCTCTCTCTCTTTTTCTGTGTCTTTGTGTTTGTATGTGTGTAAGTGTGTGTGTGTGTGTGTGTGTGTGTGTGTATGTATATACATGTGTGTGTATGTCTGCAAACTGTCTTTATTTTGAGTGATATTATTACAAAACCAACATTGATTATTTTCCGTTTCATTTTCCTCCATCCGAACATTTCACCGGTATCCGATTTCGTATTCATTTTTTTGTTTTGGGACTCAAAAATGTGATATTCCGGTTATGTCGATAGAAATATGTTTTTTGTTATGTATATATATTTTATTTATCTATTTATTTTATTTATTTTTTATTTTTTTGGGGGGGGGTATTTTATGTGTGTGTGTGTTGACTCAATCGCATTACCAGACGGAAAAACGAAAAAAAAGAGAGAGAGAGAAAAATAAAATTATTGAATTGGCCTACTGATAAAATGCAATAAAAAAATAATTATTAAACCGGCCATACTTTGATTCATTATTCATTTCGATAACATGTATGCCTTTTCATATGGATTAAAACATTTGAGAATATAATCTCTTCCGAAACAATCGCATCAACAGATAGCATTCTGTCACAATCACAGGTTTTATTTTGGATACAAATTGTGGACATAAAATTCAGAACCAACATTTTTTTTTTTTTTTTTTTTTTTTTTTTTTTTTGAGGGAGGATATGGGGATGAGGGGGAGTGGATAACATATATGTTCATTATGAACCAGATTTGACATGAAATTCAACAAGTATTACAAGTGAATTAATGGTATTAGAGGGCACAGTAATGCTGGGTCGGCAGGGACGTGAAAGGGTCAAATATTTAGTTGACATAGAGCGTGTAGCATGATATAAAATTTTCAGCAAAATTAGTACTTGTAATGATGATGATAATAGTTTGGGTGATGATGATGATAATGATAACAATGATAATGATGGTGATGAAGTTGATATGATGTTGATACTAATGAAATTCCTGACAATGATGATGATAAAGATAATGCTATTTATAAAGATGATTATGATGTTCATAATAATGAAATTGATGATAATGGTGATGATAATGATGATGAGGAAGAGGATGAAATCGATGAGCATAATATTGGTGATGAGGATGGTTATGATGAGAATAATGATGACAATGATAAGAATGGTATTAGTGATTCCATTGCTATAAATAATACCAACAATCCTAAAAACAAAAATCAAAATGATAATTATAATAGTAATGATGATTATATCTAAATGATTATAATGAAAATAGCAATGATGATTAAGATGAAAATGATGATATGAATAACTAGAATAACGAGTAATAATATAGGTATATACATACATACATACATATATATATATATATATATATATATATATATATATATGTATGTATATATATATATATATATATGTATGTATGTATGTATATACATACATATATATATATATATATATATATATATATATATATATATATATATATATATATATATTTATATATATATATATATATATACATATATATATATATATATATATATATATGTATTATATATATATTATATATATATATATATATATATATATATATATATATATATATATATATATATATAATAATAACATTGGATAATAATAGTCATTATTTTCATTCTTATCATCATTCTTATTGTTCCCATTATACCTATTATTATGATCAAAACATTAATAAGAAAATGATATCAATAATCATGATGATATTAACCAAATATTTATGATGATGATAATAATGACAAAAAATAACAATAATGAAAATGATTATAAAGATTATAATGATTATAATGATAATAATGTTGATGATCATGATAAATCATATTAAGGATAATGACAAATCAGAATGATGATGATCATGATACTGATACAGTTACAATTAATGTAGAAATAATGATGACAATAGTATTAAGAATGATGATGGGAAAAATGACAATGATGATTGTATTCATGATGATAACAGTGATAATGAGAATAAAGATAAAAATGATAAAATTTGTGATAGACAAATAATATAAAATGGTAATCATAATGATATATAATAATGACAAAAAAGATATCAAGCATAATTAGAATTATGATGATGATGATAATTACCATCCTCATTATAAGATTAATGGTAATAACGATGTAAAATAACAATATTACTAACAATAATGATAGTGATAATAATATTGGTAATACTAATAAGGATTAAAATAATCATATATATGCAGTAATAAGAATGGTAATGATAATAGTGCTAATGATAATAGAAATAATAGTATAATATTAAATAATAACAACAATAATCACTGTAGCAATGGCAATATAATAAAAATGAATAATACTGATAATGAACGACGATAATAACGATAAGAAAATTATTGCAATTATTACCGTCATTATCATATTGATATCAATGATACTAATTGCAATAAAATAAAAAATAATGGCATCATCATCACAAGAATAACAACAATAACAACAGCAATTACTAAACAACCGCCACATTAATAGAATCGACCAGGTCAAACAGGAATCACCTTGTGCGAGTGTGCTAACAAGGTGTAATGGTTTCAGGTGTAAAAGATTTTATTTTTACATTCGTTTGATTTCATTTATTTTTCTGGTGAAATTTTGTATCATCAGTCTAGCTGATTTATCAGTGCTATCATGATGATAATTATTATGAGTATAAATATTACTACGTTTTTACTCGTTGGTATTATTATCATTGTTATTATCATTATTACTATTCTTAATATGTATGTTTAATATATATATATATATATATATATATATATATATATATATATATATATGTGTGTGTGTGTGTGTGTGTGTGTGTGTGTGTGTGTGTGTGTGTGTGTGTGTGTGTGTGTGTGTGTGTGTGTGTGTGTGTGTGTATGTATATGTATATGTATGTATGTATATATATATATATATATAAACATGTGTGTATGTGTGGGTGTATAAAACTTATATATACATTTAAACATACATATACATATATATATATAAATATATATGTATATATATATAATATATATATATATATATATATATATATATATATAAAGATACATACGTACGAACAAATGTACATACAAAACTGAACCCGAAGTCTGAGACAATATCCCGCACCCTTCTCGCTGCGCTAATGT
>BOPN01004405.1:52500-60000 GCA_017312705.2 Penaeus japonicus | reverse complement strand
ATACATATATATATATATATATATATATATATATATATATATATATATATATACATATATATATATATATATGAATATATATATATATATATATATATATATATGAATATATATATATATATATATATATATATATATATATATATATATATATATATATATATATATATATATATATATATATATATTTATATATGAATATATATATATATATATATATATATATATATATATATATATATGAATATATATGTATATATATATATATATATATATATATATATATATATATATATATATATATATATATATATATGCATATATAGTAAAATCCACCCCCGTAAATTTCCCACGCCCTCCCTCCCTCGCGTTCTCATCTACTCCCACTTTGTTAATTATTGATTTTTTTCTTTTTCTGCGTATCGTCCTGTTAATTTCACTAAATAAATTTTCGTTATCATTAGGTAACGTAATAATTTCAAATCATTATTTTATGTGTCTTCCGATGTGTACGTTATTTGTTCTTTTTGCTATGCTACGATTATTCAACAAATATTCTATTTTTCTCTTCCGTAGCTATAGTTCACGCTCAAACGTTATTCTCGTGGAAATCCACAAAAAGGTGTGACATACGAAGCCGATAAAATGACAATGTTCGTTTACTTGTTTTATCACTTCATTCAATGCTTTGATTTCTCTGCGTTATCTTGTACGAGCTTTCAATGATATTTTCTAATTGCAAAGTGACTTGTTTTTCTGTACGTTAGTTGAATTAATAACTGGGAAGCACATCATATTCTTTTGGCAATAACTGCAAAATTTCCTGTGGAATTTATAATATGTGTTATTTTCTTATGTTTTCGTTCCTATGCAAAATTAACATGTCGAATTTCTTCGAACAAAAATATATTCGCTAATTCCATGTCTCAAATTCGTCATTTGATTCATGTGATTATTTTTCTTGTGAATTTACATGTTTTCCTTTTCTTGAATATGATTTATACTATGTGTTCTTATAAATGTAATTCACTTTGCGTTTGCATTTATTATATTCGCTATTTTATTATGGGAATGTAACATATATTTCTCTTGATTTATTATCTATTTAAATATTGTTTTCTATGTGACCGACCAGGTCGTGACTTGACCTCACTTGACCCGTGACCCATCCGTATGGGCAATCTGAATGCGACACTTTTGAAAATGTGTTAAAATTTCTTGCGAACGTTCCATCCCTTGTGGTCACTTCTTGACCGTGTTATCTTGGGAGTTATATTACTACATGTGACCTTCAATGTCCTTCCGGTCACTTCTTGACCGCGTTACTATATGTGACCTTACTTTATGTCATTCTTGCCCGTGTGAAATAGAAAAAAGAAAATAGTATACGACAATTATGATTTATATATATCTTAACTATGAATTTCTCTACATTTTCATTTATTTGATTGCCTGCATATACGTATGAACTATATTTCTTAATGCATGACTTTATATATCTACGTCTTCTATAACATGACATCCTTTGTCATTTAAGAATCGTTCAACGGTCACTATCTGACCTCACTCTAATTACTCGTCATTCAATAAATAGATTGACACTATACTGTCTGTGTGAAATTTCTATATTTCCCAACATTCGACAGTCAATGTTTTTGATAATTTTATTTACTTTTATCACATTGTGTACTTATGATAGTTAATTCATTACAATCTTTATGGTAATTGTTTCATATCTTAACATAGATTCATCACTTCATATTATGATTTATCATCTCATTTAGCTAGAAATGTTGACAAATGCATGTTCGTTTCTTAGCTTTATTCCTGTTTCATTGTCGAGTCATATTTGACTACCTTTGCCTTTTTCATTACATTATTGATTATTGTTACTTTCATATTTTATCATTTAATTGTAAGTAACTTTAATCATCATATGATATCATTGTCATTATTTTTAATTTTAAGCAATTGTCAACTTCGACAACATTAAGTAAATGTGTTATCATCATGGGCCTCTCCGAGTTTCCTACCTTCAAAATAATTCATGGGTCTATCGGAACGCCAATTTAATATCATTATATTACTGAACGCAACGTTCATTACGACAGTCGGTAAAATGTTTATTTATCATTTAATTTGTATAGCTTTTCAGATTAATTTTGCCTTTATCCCGCCACTGTACCTCACTTATCGGTCCTTCATTGCATGACGCCCATTTCATATGCATCTTACACCCTAATTCCGCGTAACTATGCTACCAAAATTGAATAATCCGCGAATTATGGGTTAATCATATATATATATATCTATATAATATAATTGTGACGTCACAATTATTTCTCTCAAACAGAGATAGCGCGCTTATCACTTATCAGACATTCCAGGCATTTCTATTAGCTATGCACATATTAATGGTATTTCTTTCAGTTGCCCCGATCTTGGCTATTACGCCGCACCTTATTTCAGAAGGACGAGTTCGGCCACGCAATTGAAACATCTTAGCATAGTCTAATAATTCATCATATTTATCTTTGATCTCGAGCTAAAACAGCATTTCCCCCACGGGACGAGTTCAATTTGGCGCATAATCTAACCGACCACAAGCATGGTCTATCGTACAATTATCAAGATTAACCACTTATTCCGCAACGGAACGACTGCTGGGTCAATGTTTTATATATATATATATATATATATATATATATATATATATATATATATATA
This sequence comes from Penaeus japonicus, assembly GCA_017312705.2. Classification (NCBI taxonomy): domain Eukaryota; kingdom Metazoa; phylum Arthropoda; class Malacostraca; order Decapoda; family Penaeidae; genus Penaeus; species Penaeus japonicus. The sequence continues at coordinate 57,273 of BOPN01004405.1, read as the reverse complement.
TGTGTGTGTGTGTGTGTGTGTGTGTGTGTGTGTGTGTGTGTATATATATATATATATATTTTTTTTTTTTTTTTAGCTCATTCATATAATTTCCTTTTCCAGTCTCATCTAATCTGACTCTTGTCCCGCCTTCTAATCAATTGAAGGACTGGATTCGGTTGATAATTGGATTAATATTATTATTTTTTCTTTCATGAGTTTATTTTTTATATATTTTTTTTACCCACTTTGCCCCAAACCTTGACTTCCGGTCACGCCTATTTAAAGGATTAGTTATGGCTGGTAATTTGGCTATTATTTTTTTACATACATCATACACATTCACATTTTTTTTTCTTTCTAATTTACAACTGATCTTGGCTCATATGCCGCGCCTTCACTTCCTGAAGGACTAAACAGAGCTAGTAAATGGGAGAACCACATCACAACTTAACATTTATTTGCATACTCATCAATTATCACAGCAGACACATATTTTGCACATGGTTCATCCCTCGATGAATCCGGTCTGCTACTGCGTAAGTATTGTCAGGAAATAACATGAACTCAGGTAAATAATTCCTAATTCTTGTTATTGCCAAATAATATTGTTGTATTGCATATATGATTATTTTTCAATATGGAGTACTAATTTCGCTATACCTTTCAGATAGTTCCTGCTGGTAACTACCACATCTGTCGACTACCAGGACCATTCTATGCTGTATACGGTTCCTGATGCAGTCAACTACTTGCATTGTTGCAACTCTCGGGTTCATCATGGAACCCGTGACTCTTAATGACTTTTTCCCCAGTCTGATCTTAAACAGATACCTGACTTGCAACAGCTGATGATTCGAGCTTGCTCTCCGGTCAAGCCCCCTCTAATTTCTCCGACAACTGACCATTGCCGAAGCCGCGTGTTGATTACATTGTACTACGAGCAAGTTATGGCATCACCCGATACCTATTCGCAAGTTATATTTTTGTATTTTTTGTCCTATATTTACCATCACTGGATATACCTATCTATAACAATATCTGTAACTTTGCATAACTCACTTGCTATTTCTTATTGTTTTTAAAATCTTATGACATAACGATATGTTAATTACTAACAATGCACTTGATATATACGTACCTTTGTCACATTTTCATTTTATATTGCATGTTATTTAAACCTAGTTAATTCATAAGTACTATTATCCCTTGTCTTATAACATGCTTCTGCACAATTCCTGCTCCTACGCCTTTTACCCTGTCCCGTCTAGCCCTACCTTATGCACAAGTTATGTGTATAAAGTTTTTTTTCAAATACGATAGTGATGGATTCAGAAAGGCATGTCAACCAGACGTGTCAATCCTGTAACCAGTGCAGCCCATCTCGAAGCCTGCATTTCATGCACAACCGTGTGATATTGTACAATAATCGAGACGTTGCCAGGGCCTGTCAAGTAAGGTGGTATTCAGCTAACGAAGGTGGGCAGGTGGGAGTGCGATCTGTCTGGCGCCATCTGCGGCTCCAACGTGCACTACCCTTCAACCGTGACTACGGTGGTGCCCTCTGCTGACCTTCGAGACTGCAGGATGAAGTACGAGTGCGAGCACAAGAGGCTATCCCCCCCGCCCGCGGCGAACAAGGATTTCTCCTCGTCGACGGCAGGACTTCCGGGGTGATGTGTTCGGGCGCTCCTTACCACGTCGGGATTATCAACACGCTGTGACACCTCCTCCCCGGCTCGCGAGTAGGTCACTCACTCCTTCCGTTGAAGGAGCCGCGGTCATGGCACGGTTACTAACGGTAGGTGTCACGTGTCGGAAATCCGGAACCAGTGAGATGATAGGGAAGGATTAGGATGGAGGACGCTCGCGCTACGTAAGGATGATGGGATGGAGATGAGGGTGAGGTCGCCGTAACTCAGAAGGATAAGGAGAAAGACTATAAAATCGGGAAGGGGCTCTCTAGCGGGAATGTTGACTTTATTGATGAAGTTAAAAGGTGGTGTGGTGACTTACCTCTCGTTAAATTCACCACAAAGACATCACACTAATGTCTTGAAGATGATAGCCACTGCTATCTATTAGTATGAGTGATGATACTCAATAAGTTATTCACTGTTCTTTGCTGTCTCTCTGTCTCTGAGTAGAGGGTAGAAGAAATGCTAGTTCACTGGTTTCCTTCTTTACTGAGTAGGCGCACAGTATAACAAGTATATATATTCACCCTGAAAGCAGCTGTAATACATGTAACGAAATAATGGCAATATAGACACACACACCTATCACACATTCACACACGCCTCTCGACAGATCGAGATCCCAGGGTAGACTCTCTGCCTCGAGGCGTCACTCGCCTCTCTCGATCTACCAGGTCAGTAGATCTGACCTGGACCTGGCGACCAGGTGACCGATATACATAAATGATCACGTGGTGGCGCGACCATATCTTAGGTGTGCACAAATACCCACAGGGAAACTTCCACAGCCACCACGTGGAAAATTCCCCTGGCACACCAGGGCTCTTATGGTTGTTGCATGATTAATTGAGGGCTCTTAATACCACCAGCTTTAGAGACGATGGTCTGGCTAGTTGCCTCCGTGACATTGGGCTAGGGATAGGGATCAACAACCACCAAATAAAAACAACGAAAATGAACAATGTAAAAAACAATCTTAAAAGCATGAGACTAAAAAGTAAAAAATAAAACACAAACACAAAACTTAAAAACACATGAGTTTCCACTGTCACCTGGCGGTTACCAACGTAGCTGGGCACAGCGTTCAGTAAGGACCAAGCTCAGATCGAGTCAAAACTTGTTGGCACATTCTCTCGTGAGTCAGCACACGCTGACACAGGCGGGCTCGCCTCAGTGCATACAAGCCCGGTGTAGCATCTGCTCCTCAAATCTGGCTTATCCTTATCTTAAATTAAAACTTGATGCCGTCTGGTAGCGTGTCGGCAGATCGAGTCCCGTCCAAACTCGTAAGTTTCCCCTGTCATCTGGCGGTTACTGACATAGCTGTGCACTGCGTTGGGTAAGGACCAAGTTCAGATCAAGACAACACTCGTTGGCACACTCTCTCAAGAGTCAGCACACGCTGACACAGGCAGGCTCGTCTCAGTGCATACAAGCCCGGCTTAGCATCTGTTCCACAAATCTGGCTTATCCTTATCCTGGTAGCTCAATGGTAGCGTGTCGACTTCACATCGCCGTGGTCGGCAGATCGAGTCCCGCCCAAAACTCGTGAGTTTCCACCGTCACCTGGCGGTTACTGATGTAACTGGGCACTGTGTTGGGTAAGGACCAAGCTCAGATCAAGTCAACACTCGTTGGCACATTCTCTCATGAGTAACTGTCTGGTAGCTCAATGGTAGCATGTGGACTTCACATTCCCGTGGTCGACAGATTGAGTCCCATCCAAACTCGTGAGTTTCCACTGTCACCTGGTGGTTACTGACGTATCTGGGCACTGCGTTGGGTAAGGACCAAGCTCAGATTGAGTCAACACTTGTTAGCACATTCTCTCACGAGTCAGCACACGCTGACACAGGCGGGCTCGCCTCAGTCCATACAAGCCCGGCATAGCACCTGCTGCGCAAATCTGGCTTATCCTTATCCTTATTAAAACTGAACTTAAAATTTTTGGGGAGTTATATATCAACCATCCTGCGCCAATAAAGGTTCAGGGGAAGCACAGAAGCTCTTGTATAATCATGATGGCACTTTACATCATAGACCCAGCGGAGTGTTTTATTCTGGATGACCTGTAGCTTACTCTTGTTTGTATGCGCAGCGAGTGTGAGTGTAAGTTGGTTGTATGTGAGAAGGGGGTATATGAGGGCTTTGAAGAGGTGCAGCTTTATGTGCGGGGTAGCACATCGGAATCGATAAAGTGATTGTACAGCCTAGTACTCACTTGTAGACCATGTTGCGTGATTTGGTCTCTGAGATGTGTCTAGCGTTGTCTACGTAGACACGTCTATAGACCAATCGCCGTCTACGAGTCTGTTGCGAGACAAAATGCCGCAGATCCATGGTCTCCTGATCGGAATGGGAGACAGCATGCAATGGTAGACATGTTGAACAACATTTTGCTAGTCTGTACGACATCTGCAACGATAAACGAGACACATTAGACTTCCCAGTCTTTCTCCAGCTAGCAGCTACGCTTTTACATTTTTTTTTTAAATGTGGTCTAAAGAAAAGCTATTGTAACTAATCGAAGATTATCATGCTTCTAGCGTGACGAGTTCCGATTATAAAAAACTCATAAAAAAAGGCACTTGAATCACTGGCTTAGATATTCTAAAGGTGTACATGAGGCTCGTGAAAGAGTCTCCACTTGCTAGGAAACAAGGCACTTGAATCACTGGCTTAGATATTCTAAAGGTGTACATGAGGCTCGTGAAAGAGTCTCCACTTGCTAGGAAACACAGTGTGACTGGGATAGTTTCTCTAAATTTTATATCCCTCTTCATTATCAGTCCTCCAACCATCAGAAGCAAATCTTCGAAATCAGTAGAGGTTAGGCAGCTGATATTTCGAAAACCCATGGCGTCTTCCATTCTTAATTTATCTAATAATGAAATACCAAACCTAGGTCCTTCTGCAAACACTTCACGACTCCACCAACGTTTACGTTTTCTCGTTCTTTCACTTGCAATTAGCGCTAAGCAGGAACTCACTCCGCACAAAGCAATGTCCATGATGTACTGACAGAGACTAAACAAGAAATTCAAATCATAGTGTGGACGCTAGATGAGACAAAGAACTGTCTGTAGACGGTATATAG
>BOPN01004405.1:35000-37500 GCA_017312705.2 Penaeus japonicus | reverse complement strand
TCCCTGTGGCCTTCTCTCGCCCCCCTTAACCCCCTGTTCCTAAGAGATTCTTCCCCGCCATGTATCCGCGTCAGGTCTCCCTTCCCGCCCCATTTGGCCGCCCAGCCCCCCCCCCCCCCCGCTGCGTTTCCTATTTTCTCTCTTAGTTGTTGGCTCTCGTGGACTCTTGTTCCACTTGCTCTTCTACGCCTCGACTGTCTTTGTTTTTGTTTCATTATTATTTCATTCCCTTGCACTCGGTTCGTGTTGCGTTTTTTTTTTTTTTTTTTTTTTTTTTTTTTAACGGTAAAAAATGGGAGGAAAAAAAACATGTTCTCTGGCTACAGCCGTGTAAAAATAAAACTTTTGTTGTTAGCGCATATTCATTTCTTTCCCTTTTTCTCTTTATTTCTCTTCTATCTATTCGTTCGGTATCAGAGTTAATTTTCTGTCCCTCTTTCAGTGTTTATTATATGTTCATTTCTGGTCTTATCTTAAGTTATCTGAAGTTAAGTTACTTCTTTCTTATTTTCACATTATATAATTTTGCCAATTTTAACCTTCACTTTCTTTTATCTCCTTTATTCTCGATCTCTCTAGGCACAAGGTCAAGCACACTTCCTTGTCTGTGTGTGTGTGTGTGTGTGTTTGTGTGTGTGTGTGTGTGTGTTTGTGTGTGTTTGTGTGTGTGTACAATTTCTTACCCTTTTGTACCAATGTCATTTTTTACTTTATTATACTACATTTGCCAATATTACATCAAATCAGACTTTATCCGTTTCCTTTCTCTCATTAACCCGTTGCGCACGGATGGCATGACGTACAGGCCAAGCGAGTGTTTGTCATGACGACGGGTGGCTTCATGGAAGTGCAATAGTCTTCATGGCACATCTGATGTTAAGTAAGAGTGGATTTCTGTTTTTCTCTATTACAATAAAAGTAATAACTGTATTGACTGATGATGGCAATTGCAATTATGATAACTGACTTTGCTGTAATATTCACCAAAATCGTTTAGTATGAACTCACCAACATAGACGGCACGGCACCTCTCTTTCCTCGCACCAGCAGGAAAGAAAGCCTTTAAGAGTGCCATCCACTATCGCTATCAAGCACTATCTTCAGAGAGCGATGGCGCACGATAAGATGGCGACCTCCATCTTTAAAGTATCAGCGATGCAGAACGAATAGGCAAAACGAGAAGAGGAAAGTGATCCAGACAACGTCTACAGATTGTGCATGTGTCAGTACGACTCACGAGCACAGATCTCCTTCCTCTTCCCCATTTCTTTCTTCATTTATTTTCATGAGGTATGGTTTCTTTCGTATTAATTCACGAAAGTACACGCATACGGAAAAAAATATAGTCGCTTGTTGTTCATAATATTGTAATACTTCTATCGCACTGAATAGAGAACATAACGAGCTGATAGGGCACTAAAACTACAATTTTGGTCTGTTACAACATTGATAAAGACTACCAGATGGCACATATAAGTCTCACAAGACAGTAAACACAGAAAATGACGAACAGCAATGTTGGAAAATAGATCAACAGCATCACCGTCATCTTCATTGTTATTTCTACGATTATTGATAGCAGAGCATTCAGATTCCTTTCGTTCCTGTCCTCCGGTTTCTTCGTACTCGTAATTTCTTGATATCCTTTGATATATTCTTTACATTTTTTTCAATGATTTCCTACTATTATCATAGTTTATTTCCTCCTCCCTAACTCCTTCGTCTTTCCCTCCTTCACTCTGCACTTCAGCTCTTCTCCCCTTCTCCCCCCACCCCCACCCCCACCCCACGTCACAGGGGATAGGGCCGAGCATAACTTCGCACATTGTTTAATGTTTGCAAATGAGAAACTCCTCTCGCAACACGTCTCCCTTACGGTCATTCATAAAGTTGACGTCGGAGGGGAAGGAAAGTGTGTCCTTTTCACATTTTTCTTCTATTCCCGTTGAACCCGCTTTCCTTATTTTCTCTAATTTCTTTACCTCATCTTTTTAATTCCCAATATTCATACCTCTTCTTATTCCTTCTGCACCTTATTTTCCACCTCCTCCATTCCTCCTCTTCCTCCTTCGGCACTTCATTTTCCAAAGCCCACCCACCCTCTACTGCGTCTCCTTCCACAGCAGTAAATGACATGAACAATTTAGCAATAGCTTTTACTTCAAGCCTCTCGAGCACTCACCTCCACGAGGCGGCGGCGAGAGGTCAGATGCCGACCGCCGATACGACATGCGTTCCGTCGCCCGCTCAGGTGACACAATACCATCGTTTCGACTCATCAGCAACACGGCTCTCGAAGCCTTTCGTGTTCGAAGCAGTGCATGCCTTATTTGGCCATCGCTTCCAAGTGCAGGCGAAACATTTCGGAGTGACCCTCTCACTGTCATTGAAATCGAATTTTTTTAACGGTTATTCATCAGTATAATATGGATATTTTTTCACTTAACTGTTGTGTAACTATTTCAGACTATAGTACTCTACATGAAGGGTAGATGATCGC